>KN506410.1:64380-81348 GCA_000787155.1 Scartelaos histophorus
GAAAATATGTTTTATATTGTTGCAGCCTTTATATTTGTCTCTATTTTATGTTCATTCATTCAGTGTTAGACTTAAATCACCGTCACAAATTAGGACAGACATTTTTTTTTGCTTGCATTACATACTGTACTTAATGTCTTTCATGTGTATATACAATACAGAACAAGTATTGTATAGTAGTATAGTATAGTATAGTGTGTACTATAGTATTTGTACAGTAAAAGAAAAAAGAAAGAAAAAAAAAATTGAATGCGTGTCCAAACTTTTGACTTTTCATGTAACTGGATGTATTTACATGACCGGTAAAAATGTGATAACTAGAATAACCAGATAACCCAGTATTTAGATTTGATCTGAGTATTTGCACAAAAGAAATCTGATCATCAAACACTTCATGACATGTATCATAAAATAACTCTTTCAATCCTTAACATTTATCTTTTATTTTAGTCTTTGCCACATTAGTTTGCCCTTTTTTTGCATACTGTAGCTTGTTAAAAATGCACTGGTGTGGTCAATTAGAAATAAATCAGATCACTCTCATCAAATGTAATCATTTACTTGACATTTCAATCATCTGATAACTCCAGAAATCAGATAATGATCCTATTTTGTGCGCATATAAACAAAGCCAACGTCTCTGCTGCCCACATTTCTCTGCATGTTATATTCGCTCTGGTACAGTATATAGTTTTTATTCTATGCTGTTGAATTATACATTTGTAGTCCTCTCTGTCACTTGGTTGGCTTCCCTCAGATCTTTTCGGATGACAGTTTCTATGTTGTGCTGTAATGGTGGTCCTGTGAGCTTGTTTGTCTGTCCTGCACAGGCATCATGGGCCTCCAGTACCCTGGGGTTTTGGTTCACGGAGCTGCTTGAGCGGAACCGGCAGTTTCAGGCTTGGATCTTTGAAGGGCGCCCCAACTGCTTCTGGATGACAGGATTCTTCAACCCGCAGGGCTTCCTGACAGCTATGAGACAGGTAGAGCACGGCATCCCCCCATAGCCAAACTACTCCCCATCAGAGGACAGCAGATGGCACACAGGGGAGAGGCAGGAACACTGCCATGTTCAGCCACATGCATTTACACACACTGCACACAGCACAGTATGAACACGCAAGACAGACACGCAACATGCATATATTTCATAAAGACATCTATTTTAGAGACTTTGAAGTATTGTTGCCTCGTAATAAATCAACCAAGGACCGAATACACAAAAATATCCTTTCTGTAATCATATTTCTAATTATTCGTCTTGTATCTTGTATCTGAAGTTTAAAATGTGGGCGTGATCAAACTCAAACCCAGCACCAAATTACAAGTTCCATTAGCTATAAACGAACCACTCTGTCTTTGTTAAAAGCTATAAGTAGAGCCAACTTCATTCTCAAGCCAACCAATTACTTTAAAATGAAATGGTTTAAAAGAATGGATGGGAATGGTAAAGTTAATTTTGCATTGTAATGTTTTTGCTTTGGTTGTTATACATTTAACTGTAAAATTAGTAGAGCATCCATCTTAACTGTGGGTGAGTGATCATCAACATGTCAATGTCAATGCCGCACAATCAAGGAAATGCATGCACTTTTTCTTGATTCTCAGCTTTTATACTGTTTTATTTAAAACAACTCTAGGAAATCACTCGTGCGAATAAAGGCTGGGCTCTGGACCGTATGGTGTTGTGCAACGAGGTGACCAAATGGATGAAGGATGACATCACTCAGCCTCCAGTCGAGGGGGTTTATGTTTATGGCCTTTACTTGGAGGGAGCTGGATGGGATCGACGCAACAGCAAACTCATCGACTCCAAACCCAAAGTCCTATTTGAGATGATGCCTGTTATTAGGATGTATGCTGAGAATAATGGTGAGTGAGGGATTGTGGTTTGTTCTTACCAGTAATACTAATAATCTATGCTGTTGGCCATCTCAAAGTTTGCATCCCACACAGTCATTCAGAAATGTAACATTTAAATGCCAGACAGACTGCTGTTTTTGGAGAATAGACCAGCAGGGACTGTGGCATGCTATATTCAAGCACACTGACAAGAATGCCCTGCTTGACATTGCATTTTTGTAATGGTCAAATTAAAAAAAAAAAAATATATATATATATAGTGGCATTTTGTTACAAATAATTTTAAAATAAAGTAAAATAAATTGTGTTGTTTCAGAATAAGTATAACCCTTTTTTTCATTTAGGTGTTAAAGACCACCACCTTTACATGTGTCCAATCTACAAGAAGCCTGTCAGGACTGACCTAAACTACATTGCAGCTGTTGATCTGAAAACAGCACTTCCTCCAGAGTACTGGATTCTGCGAGGCGTGGCCCTGCTCTGTGATGTCAAATAATGTATTTCTGATGTACATTTTCACACTATATGCTATAAATCTAAAGGGGCAATCATAATATCACACAATAAGGCTTAAATACATATAAATTTAATTACATTTTTACAAAACAATGGCATCATCAAAACATCAAAACACTTTTTGCTAGTATTTTCTTTTCTTACAAAACCAATGTACACAGACACTAAAGCTACCCTGTACACACTGTGGAATAGACTTGGAGTTGTTTAGCCTTTTTCCATTTTGCCTTTACTTGTCTTTGTAAGTAATTTGTTCAAGACGGTTTTTGTGAGAAAGGCGTTCTGCATGAGTATAATACTAGTTTCATAAATGCTGCTTGAGTAGTTAGGTGGATCTTCTCTAAAGTTGTTTTTAAACAGTTTCATCTGAACATACTCCCATCAGCTTTTTGTGCCTTCCCTTTTGTTTCCAGTCTTTGTTGCTTGGACTCTTGTCACATTTTCTTTTAAGTAAATTATCAAGAGAGTCTAAAAACCAATGAACCACTTTTCGGTCTGATCTGAATCCACACTTGATGAGCTCAGAGGGGGCCTAATGCTTTGGCACATGCTACATGTTCACTCACAGAAGTGTTAAAATGAATTCTACAGCAGGGGAGCGCTGCCGTTAGGCTCCATTCCTGTTGATTCTCTTTGTATCCCAGATCTGATTCACTTTGTAACTTTATAGCTCTGACAGGAACAAACATTTCCTGTCACAAATAGTCTGTCAGTTGTGCCAGTGTAAACTCAGCCAGTGTTCTGCCACAGTCTTAGGGCATGACGTTGCCCTGGGACAAAGAGCGGGTCATCTCTGTGTGCACAAAGTAGGTCTTGAGATCTCCTTTGCCCTTGACGTTGATGATGCCTCTGCATGAGCACATGTATCCCAGGTCCTGGAGGATGCGGCTGGTCTCCTGTGTCACCTACGGGGTGGAGCAGCCCAAAGGAAACATTGCATTATATTATACAGCACAGATTTGCACTAAAACGTCCTACATCCCAGTGTTGCTAAAATGACTTATTTTCATTTCCTGAATAATACTAATACTGCTATCATCATGTAATCACTCCAGTCTCTACAGTATATTTTTGTTAAAGAAAATGTTATTCAATCATTGTTGTACACAGTGTCCTACATGTCAATGCCATGACATAATGTCTCATAATACCAAATAAAGTGTTTATTTATTCATGAGGATATTGTCAATCCTATTTCTGTTTTTGCCAAACAGAAAGAAATAGATGGTGGTGCATTTCTTATTGATGCCTTAGTTGGTCCATCTCTATATAAATATCAACAGGCAATCTGAGGATGCAATTGAAAGCTCTGCGGTGGCTCCAGACAGCGCAGCAGATGGCTCTATCAAAAGTGTATTACCTTTAGAGACCAGAAGCTTCCTGCCCTATACGTCTCTTAGGCAACATACCATTCTATCTTATCAGCCATCAAACACAAGGCCAGCCTCCATTTATAACATGTATGAAATGTGATTTATCTCTGAACATCTGAGCTGACATTTAAAATTGAAGTTTAAAAATAGGACAAAACAGGTATAGCTGCTATCAAACTATAGTCTGTGAGATTTTGCTTGAAAGACTGACATTAAAAGAAACGTAGGCAGTTATGAAATTTGTGCCAGTTTTACAAATCATAGTGTTTGGTTTTTTTACCTGTATCTTTCCAAGGACCCCGGTGCTGTCCATTCTGCTCGCTACATTCACTGTATTCCCCCAAATGTCATATTGGGGTTTTTGGGCTCCAATGACTCCTGCAATCACTGGTCCATGGTTTATACCTGACACGACAAGTACGGACACTTAAACTATTGACAACTCCAACAGAATTCACTCTAACAATGACGTCTTGAGATCCTTGAGGCTTGTAATCAACAATAATGTTCTTACTGTGTCAATAAATCTTTATAATCCCAATAATTAGTTGACAACAATGAAGTCGCAGTGATATTTCTAAATGCATAAGTTTAACATCAATGCAATATTTAGAACCGTAATTATATTTATTTATGCAGGGGGGCTGAATTATTCATGTGACAATTTTAAATCATTCAAATATATATGCACATAAAATAAATCAACTGACATTTAATTCAGTTGAGCTGTTTGGCTTTTCCTGCTGGACGGTGGCCCCCTGCACACTCAGGCTGCAGCATCAGTGTCTAAGGCTACACACTGTACAGTACACTCGGGTTTATTCATGTGTGTGGCCGTTATCTCCACTTCAGATAAGAGTGTAGACAGAGCACACAGCCACTGGTTTTGTCCTGTCCCAGTGGGCGGTGGCTCCAGCCTTCCCCTGAAGAAACATTATAGGTCGTTCTGAAAGCAGCAGGAGGCACCGGCCAATACAGACAAACTGCTGAGTTAATGGAGTGAGGCATGCTGGGATAGACAGAGCTTCACAGTGTTGAGGCTTGGCTATTAACTCATACAGGCAACTGGAAAATGTTCACCAAATACAATAGCTATAATAACATAATAGCAACGTATATGATTTTGATATATGAGAGAAACCTCATCTTTTTGAGTAATATCAGCAGGTATAAAAATATGTCGTAAGCATATTCATACATCAGAAGTTTATGATGAAAACTAAAGTGGTTTCACATGCAGTTTTTATGATGAAGCTGCTAAAATATCTTCTTTCATGGGTAAAAAAAACAAACTCACCAACTCTGAGCTTGAAGTCATTGAAGGAATGTTTATTTATAAGATCCAGTTTTCCCACCAACGCAAACGCAAACTCCACCATGGTCCCGATGTGCATGTACTGCCTGTCATGTTCCTGTAAAGTAAACACATTTTCTTGATCAGTGAATTCATTTGAAGTTACTGTATACGTAACAAATGAGAGGAAGTTTTAAAAAGGGGCACCTGCATAGTGTACTCTGGCCCAGATGCTGTGTTGAGCCCAGTCGCAGCCATGTAAGTACTGCCAATGGTCTTGATCTTTTCCACTCCGCTGAACTTAGGTTTTGACAGCAGCTGTTCACAAACATAGATTAGAAATGCTTCCAAAATGCAACCCTACTTTTATAACTTTTTTTTCTCAGCAAAAATTGGGGAAATTTACCTCATCAAAATCAGCAATGATCTCGTTGAGAAGCCTGAGGCACTCTAAGCCCTCTTTGTTAACATCTGACTCAGTATAAAACTCTTTAAAGTCTGGGATAGATGCAAACATCACACACACCAGATCATATGATTGGTGATACAGATCCTACAGAAGGAAAATTAAAGAGTTAAAATTAGTGATCTGCATGTAACTACAGAGAATATATATTATTATATTTAATAGGAAGGTGCGCTGTGTAACTTATTGGTTGGTTTTGTTTTGCCTGAAATGTTTCCTCGTACGGCATTAAACATAATCTGTCTCAATGAAGGGATATATTGAAATGTGAAAAAATCTGGAAAATAGGTTTAATGCTTCACTGTGGAATATTCCAGGCAAAACTATAACATTTTAACATACAATGCACCTAATTAATTTATAAACATACTAACCATACAATGTCCTACCTCATTTTTCCAGTTTCGTGCTAAAAAGTGCTCCGCCACATGAGCGGGCAGGACGTTCTCCAGTAAAACCCGGTTGAGATTTTCCATGGTTTCAATTTCCTCACACTCCTTCTTGAATTTGTTCTTCCACAGAAAGTCTAACCTACAGTAATATTCATTCTGTTACAAGAGGACACAGAGGTGAAGAGACTGAAGGCACAGCTGGACAGCTTGCTTCCATCAAAGAAGACAGAGCGAAAAAACACACATAGCCACTAGGATAGAAGTCAAAAGAAGAGTTAAACAAGTGAAGATATAGTGCAACACATAACAACATATCTGTTTCCATATAATGCACAAACCAGTGTTCAAATGTCAGGATAAACTAATTATGTACTCAGAGGAAATTTGCTTTGCTAAAGATAGAGAAAGCCTGGTTGGATAGAATCGATTTTTACTGTTACCAGTGTTTCTCAGTATTGGTACCACTTAAATGGTAATGTTATATATTATATAAGTCATATACAGACATAGATCTCTCTAATAGAAATGTCCTTATGTGGTACTTGGTATGAAAAGGTTTGAAAATTATTGGTCTACTGTTTTATCCGATGCGATTTTACTGTGCTATACATTTGTTAACCACCAATGTGTTTTGTTCACTTTTATGATCTCTCCATCTGCTTCATTTTGGAGTTTCGCTTCATTGATTTGGAAATGTTATACACTGCAGAAAGTAAAAACTAGGCTCAACACCTGTATGCATTATCTAAGCTGAGGGGATATTATCATTTACACTTCCTACTTAGGGTCTTAAACTGATGTGACACAGAATTATTAAGCTAATTTGACTATATTTTAATTACCTTATATCTTAAACGTAACCTGAGGCCAGTGCATTACAAGCCACTGCAGTTTTAAACGTTTAAGAACTGTCTCCACTGAGTAAAAGAGTGTTTTGTATCTGGCCTAAGTGCCCTGCAGTGAGTAACAACCTGAAAATAGCACGCTAAAGAATGGTCTTCACCCAAGCCCTTGCTTCTCCTGGATAATAAATCTACAACATGGCCAGCTTTGAGTAGCAGCAGGCTATTTTTGCACTGGCCAAAGGGTAAATCCACAAAACTGGTATTGTTTAAACACTTAAAATTGATCTAATAATATATTATGATATATAAAAATAAACTGGTCGAGCCAATCGCTAAGAAATAATGATAAGTTTCAACATGTGTGGATTATACATTGAATATTTCTTTCAAAATCTGAGTTATACACACGTCTACATCTGAAATTATGACATAAAATTGTAGAATATCAACACAACCTATTCAGACTACTCACATTAAATATATTTCCTGTATTCAAATCAATTTACATTTTCAACATTTCTCTTCATGATATTTTGTTCTTTACAGTTTACAGTCCAAATTTGCCTTTAAAAGCTTCTAGTTATCTTTTGTTATTATTTTAAACAAAAACTGTATAAGGATTTTAATATAGATTTGTCATAGATTTTATATAAAGTGGCACAACCGTCTCAAATGAACTGCAATTGAAACTAGGACTGTTCGATGCATAAAAAGGACATTGCATATGCAAGTTTGATTGAGATCCTACAGCCCTGAATAATGAATAGGGTTTTGTGTACACTAGATTGGCATAATGGTTTCTCTACATTTTACCTTCATATATGTATAGCTCTTACCATTAGGGTATTAAACAGGAATGATTGAAAATTGCACAGAAAGGAAATAGGAATAGCATGTGAAAAGCCTGAATATAACCTATTTTCCACATATTTGAAGAAAGTAGTGAAAGCAAAGATGAAAAATACAACTCGTTTAGAGCTGCAGAGATGAATAGACTGACAAGGCATGGCACCGGGATTGCACTCTGTCAAACGTACCTGCCTGGCGAGCACCAGGAGAGTGACAAAGAAGATGAAGAGGGAGATAGAGCCCATAGTCTTCAAGTCTTTGAGGACTCCAGGCCTTCAGTACAAAAAAAACAAAAACAAAAAAAAAGAAATAGATGAATAGGGAATTGAAATTGTTATATTAGAACCTCACACTCCAATCAGCATCCAGCCACACGTGTCAAATTGTTGTTTAGAAGAGCATTTTCTTCCAAGATGACACTTGATTAGGGCTGTCACTTCTACTTAGCATTGACAAGAGCTTGTTCATTATTTGCTTTACAGCGGACAAGCTTCACTGCGCCACAATGGGCGGAGTTGTTTGTACATATAGTAAATTGCACCTTTGTTCTAAGAATGTCACTCTCATTCATAAATGATAAAATGAATAATGAGGTCATCTCATTTTTATATTAAATCATGAAAGCACTAAATTATTTAAGATAATATTCTCCTGTCTTATAATGAGATCTGAATACAAGATCAAATCAATGGCTGCTTAGTGATTTTTTCTGTTTTCCTAATTCTCTTTATATCAAGAATAGCTCCTATGACATGAAGTAAAAATACACACATTCAATTCAACACATGGCAGCTTGATTATCTAATCAATTCTCTACAAAAACTGTCTGCCTGATGAATAGATGAATAGCATTGACCAAACTCTAGCTCTGCAAAACACTGAGTTTAATAAAGAAGAGTGAAACTAAAGATGAAATCTGTCTATGAAGCTTTGCTTAAACTTGTGATAACAGTTTTTAGCTTCAAAAGGGGCATATTCTTTTCACATAAAACAGATTTATATATACCCAGATACAATTTTGTGTTGAAACCGTGTGTAGTTTAATAGTAAACTATTAACTGTTAAGGGCAATGTATCCACATATCTAGGGGCAACCGTGATTCCACACCAAGCATTTTTCATTATTGCCTCATTACACTGCTGCTCGTAAGTAAGCGATTGATTTCCTGAGCTCAGGGCAACACAGACAAAGACATCAATTGGCACATGATGAGGAACATGTTATTTGACTTGAACAAAAGAAAGATTTTGTATACTGATTTGTATACAAAACAGTTAAAAAGTTAAAAGTGTTGACTTGTGCTGACCTGTCCAAGATTTCGGTCCTGTAGAGAAATGTGCTGTACTCATCCAACAAAGAGGAGTGAGTGTGCAGAATAATGATGTTGTAAACCACCACCGCTGTCAACATTATCACCATCTTCAGCTCGTAGTTTATTCTCAAAAACACGGAGCAGGAGATCAGGCCCAGAATGCAGCTGTAAATCAAATACTGGCAAGACAGAATACTTATTTTTAGGGAGTATTAAAAATATATGCCCTTCTTAAACTCTGCATTCAACTGGACTTACTGGGAGGTAAAAGTTGTTTTTATCCGTCAGTGCGATGTGTGGCCCATTTAACAAGAGGTATGTTTCATTGGATGAATTGTATGAAGGAATTACAGAAATCATGTTTTCCTCCAAGAAAAACTGAAGAAAAAAACATTGTATAAAGTTATATATAAAACAGTACATATGTCTTAAATGGCTTATGTTTTTTAAAACTCCTTCTCAGAGTTTGTGTTGACAATCGCAGCTCTTGTTTTTATACAGTTTTGCATATTTTTAAACAGGAAAACGCCTTTAACCTTGACGGATTTTTCTTAAGACCTGATTTTTGCACTGGTTGTATAATAAAAATCTCTAACGTCAGCATCAAACCAAATAGGCCTCCTGCATTGTACCCACAAGAGGAAAATAGAATCTTGTTAGATAAGAGGCCAACACTGACAACAGTTCAATAATGTCCTGAAGAGAAGCTCCAGGCTGAGACGCCGATTGGCTGCCCTGTCATGCTCAACCAAGTTAATTTGGCTCTTCCGCCAGGAGCATCTGACCCACGTCAGCCACAAAACAAGATTATAATCTCTCAAATCGATTTGTGTGGAGGTCTAAACCAGGGTCCTGACACCCAGCTCCATCACAACTTACCAAAGCCACAGGCTACAGAACACCTTCTTCAGACCTCCAAATCATGACGTGATTTTGGTCTCTATACTAAATGAATCAGAATAGTTCTAATACTGAAAGGGAAATGTGAAGGTAATGTCAAGGCTACTGGGAGTCTAAGTAATGTGTCTAAGTAGAGTCGTTTCACATAAAAGCTTACCATGTTGAAGACGGCCATTATGAGTATTAGTGTGGTGGTTGTCATGGTGAGGGTGATACGGGGCCATGGCTTGTTGGCAATAATGACGGAGGACCGGAGCAGCCACTGCCAAGACGTAGACACGCTTTTACTGCACTGCTGCAAAGGCAAAGGCAGAGCATGAGGATGCACAAAGGTCATGGACAAACGTGGAGTAGAACAGAGGCAGCAAACATGACTAGCATAGAGAGTTATGGTAAACTCCTGGAAAGCTGTCAAAATTATACTATAAATAAATGGTCTGGAAAGCCCTTAAGCCACATCTACAAAGTTGCTGCAGTAGACAGATTTGACCAGTGAAGTCTGAAGCCGGTACTGCACCTTTGTTTTAAAGGTAGAGTTTTATTCTCTTTCATTTAAGACATGAAGGACTCACAGCTATATCCAAAATAACAAGACTTAAAACAAGTAAGCACTAACAAAGTAAACAAATGAGATATACTTAAAAAACCAGCAGCCAGAGATGTACTTACCACAAAGTGTCCAATAAAACACACAAAAAGGATCACAGAGAGGATCAGAAAAGCCATTCCAAAAGATATACCTAAAACCACAGTCCTTAAAAAAAGACATTCAAGATATAGTTACAAATATATATAAATATAATTCCAAAATAACGACAAGATATTTCTCAGTAAATAAAAAACATACTTTGGCAGGACAAGAATCTGCACAACAAATATGCAAAAGAAGATCAAACAGGCACAAGTCACATAGTATTTGAAAGCAGGCAGAGTTGTTGCTCGGTACTGGAGGAAAAAAAAACAAGAAAGGTCAATATTTTTTACAGCAGAATTCACAAAGAGATTTTCAGGATACTTCAGAAGCCACTTTAATACTGCAGTTTCCCACACTGTAGAAATTGTGGGTATAACTGTATAAAGTTTAGGCTCATATTACCACAGTTTAATGCTTAATACCTCTTTTTCCAAAGTCTTGTTGTGAAAGAATAGTGATATTCTTTGAATATCTTCAGACTTAAGCCATTGTCTGTAAGAAGAGATTATAAATATGAAAAGACTATTTCAATACAGAGAACTTTTGCATTTATTTTGGAATGGTTCTTACTTTTGGGCATTTATACCGTCAAATGTTCTTATAATCCTCTCATTAAGTTCTTCTTCAAAGCGTTTCTTTTGAGATTTTGTCCTAGTTTGGAAATCACCAACAAAAAATATGAATATTATGTACAGTAAAAAAAAAAAATTCAATAAATAAAAATAAAAAAAACTCAAAGCTTGCCTTTCTGATCTTCTTTGAAAGTGATACTGTCCCATAGGCACACCCTGAACAAATAAAGACAAGTAAGAAAAATCAATATATAATTTTGAAATGAAGATAGAAGTGCACACAATAATCTTCCCACCGCTGTGGTGATGTGGCCGTTCTCATTTGTCATGCTGTCTCGGTGGTGCAGGTTGGCAAAGGGTTTGGCCGCTCCCCAGGACTCTAAGTATCGCGTCATCCTCACTGAGGCTCTCATCTTCGCTCCGTTTAGTCTGGGTCGCTGTGGACTTCTACGCTCCACCTTAGAAAGACGCATTGGTTTAGCTCTGTGTAAATTGTACTAACTGTAATAAGGAGATTTTTTTCGTAGCTATACCTTTGGATTGATGACCAGATATGTGATGACTCCATGCTCTTTGAGATAGGGGTCTCTGTCCTGTCCATTGCCATCCTCCACTTTATAGGCACCATTCAAATGCTCCAGAGTGACTGATGTTATATGAACTCGCCTTAAAACACACACAATTATTATGATGTAATTACTAATCTACGGTATTTATTAATTACATAATTAAATAAAATCATAAAACAAGTGTGTAGCTGACCCTGGTACGCCTCCAGCCTCCATGTGATTGGCCAGCGTGACGTCATGTGACCAGACATCATACTGCCACTTCTGCAGGCCGATCACTCCACACAGGACGTTCCCTGAGTGCACTCCAACTCGCATGTTTATGTCAACCCCAGTAGCATCACGGACCTTCCTGTTAGAGAAATCAATAAATAGCCATTATGTTAAAATGTAAAATTAGAAGGAGGTTTAACTGCCTCCAGTCAATAAGTGTTTAAAATATTCATTTAAGATAATGCCTTTTTGGCCATAGGCATTTTGCATTCATCCAGGTTTGCAACTGACAAAAACACTTTTATATACAAACTTATTTATGTCATTAAATTTAGTCTAATGTATATTTTGCACATACAAAACACAGCTGGCTACACTCACTCATCTTATGCTCTGTGGACTTTCTGTGCTATAGAGAAAAGTGCAGCTTCCAAATATCTTGACTTTCTTTCGTGAGACGTGAAAATATATATGCAGAGTGGGTCTACTCTGCCGGATTTTTATCAATGCATGTAATTACATTTATTTAGCCTGCATCAGATATTCAGGCACCACTTAAAAATGATTACAGCCTTTAATTAATGCTTCATTAACTTCTTCCTCTTCCATCTAAGCCTGTTCTGAAGTTGTGAAAGCCTTAACTAATTAAACCCTTTGAAGTCAGCCCATCCAAAGCATTTCTTTAAGCACTCCTGTTGTGTCATCGCTCTTACTTGATGGCCTCACACATGTCCAGGCCCATTTTGACACAGTTTTTGGCATGGTTTGGCAGAGAGTCTGGTAATCCCGACACACAGTAATAGCAGTCTCCAAGAATTTTGATCCTCATACATTCATTTTCCTGTAAAGACAGAAAAAAGTGTTAAGAGCTCCAAGGTTCAGCCAGAGGTCTCACTGAAATATACTGTACTGTATTTCAATCAGGCAAAAACAGTTTCCAATGGTTTTCAGCTGCACTCTTATTTGGTCTATATTTAGACCACGTAACACAATCATGGCACGGCACAAAACCTCACATTATTTTTTGTATGCTACACCATTTCTCAAGTTGCCATTTATAAAATGCACAATAGCCATTTTAAAACATCAATAAAAAGAGGAAATAAACTGCATTTTAATGTAATATATACATCTAAATCTAAATACATCTAAATCTAAAATGCATTTACATGGAAAGGCCCACCACAAACTTATTGGGTTAGGTTAGTTTATTTGCCTTTTGCAGTTAAAAACCACACTGCAAAAATATGTGCAAAAGCTCAAAGTGCCCCATGAGACATTAAAAACAACCACATGAACAAATTATTATACTTACAAAAATGAAATCAGCTCAATTTTAATATTGTTAAAAAAAAAGAAGAATATGGCATTTAGAAAAAGCAAATGGTGTACCTTGGCGATTTGGTCAAATTTGCCGAACAACTCATTCAGCATGTGCACCAGTTCTCCAGGTGAGCAGTCACTGGCAAGTCGTGTGAATCCCACTATATCTGCATAGAGAATACTGTATGCAGAAAAACAAGGGGATAATGTGAAACTGGCCACGAGCAGAACTCAACAAAATGAGCCCGGGACATACCTGACGTTGGTGTGCCTCTGTACATATAGGTTGTGAAAGTTGTTGGTGTTCTCCATCTGGCCAAAGTTGGGGCCTTTGAGTCTCTGGATGATCTCAGCTTTCATCACACGGGCAATATGAGCTGGCAGCAGTGACAGCAGCAGCCGCTCCTGTTGGCAAAAACACCACAGTACAGCAGTGTAGGGACTAACACACATATGGGACTAAAAGGAAGGATAACAACAAATCTGCTCAAGTAGTGGTGAATTTCCATTGATTTATTTAGAAGCAGGGTTGGAAAAATTTACTTTCCAAAGGTAAATGATAACTTGCAAAACCACTGATAGAAAAACACTGTCACCAATCGATTTGTGTTTAAATCATCTGAGAGTAAGTAGGCATCCTTATGACTGACAGATCATATAAAAGGTTAACTAAAAATACATTGTTGCACAATGTTAGAATCACCCACAACTTGTTAAGTGCACTTGATGATCAGAAATGCTCTGAACAACACATTTTAATGTATACAGTACAGCAAGGCACTCTGGGTAAAAGCATAAACCAAACAGAATATGTTATGAGTGCGGTGCATGCCCTGGAGTATTCAGAGACTGTACAATTATGACTTAAAGCACCACACCGCTGCTGTAAAACGTTACACTCGAGGCAATTTTTCAAAGCTTGTGTTACAAAAAACTGCAGACATATCCATAAGCAGTCCAACACCACTCGGATAATATGAGCTCAAAAACAAGAGCTGTCTCAGAAATACAAAGGCACCAGATATATTTGTACTAATGAACAAGTGAAGGGCTTGACACTCAAATTCTCTGTCAGTAAAAATATGTTATTTGGAGCTGACTTCAGAAGACTTAAGTTTTTATGTTTAATGCACATATTAAAGTCTATATTATTTATGCCCAAGGGGGGTTAGATTGAAATACAAAACATACAAACATAACACAAGCATACAAAACAAAATAGAACAGAAAATCATGATCGAGCAACATGTGAAAAAATAGTTATTCATTTTGGTTATATCACGCAAGTTAGCCAGCAGTACAGGCAGTCTAATATCACAACAGTCGAGCCTTAAATAAACAGACACAGTTAGAACATCCCATAATCCATATTGCATGTTCTGCCCTGGGAGCCTTCTGTTATTCCACACAAGCAACGTCTCCACACTAGAGAATTGTATCGTAGCACAAGACAGCAGAGGTCCAATAAATCATCACACAGTTAATTAACAATTACCACAAGCAGTAAATGTGGCTCCTGAGACAATCTCTCAGTGGAATGTTTCTCCTTTGAAAACCACAGAGAGAAAATAACTATAAAATTGATTATTGGATCAGCAACTACCTGTAAATACAAAGTTGTGTTGTATGTGTATAAGTGTAAGTGTATAAGTGTGTTATTTGAGTATATGTGGCTAAGAAACAATAGGATTGTGTTGGTTTTAGTGGTGGGTTATGGTCTAGTTATTTTTAGAAGAAGCATATGAATCAAATAAGGTCCATAGGAGATACTAGAACTATATTTGAAGTTCTGACAGCATCAATCCAACATAAAATGACAGCTGGCCAACAACAGGAAATACCAAATGTCTACATTACAAAATTTTGCTTGTAATCACGCATAGAATTTATTTCCCAAATTTGGTCTGATGCTGATGACGTTTCATGAGCTCTTTAGCTCTTCCTGGCCACAACTTTCCCAGAAGAGCTAAAGAGCTCCTCCTGGCCACACCTGGTGGCCTCAGGATGAGCTCTTTAGCTCTTCCTGGCCACAACTTTCCCAGAGTTCACTTTTATTCAGTTTCATATTTCATCACATTTAGGCCTGGATCCTGCAATTGTGATTTGAATTTGAGCTCTGTAGGCCAATGCCTGTGGCCGTGAGAGCTCATCCAAAAAACAGGAAATGAAGGCGATACTCGCCGGCGTGCTACGGCCAAACCATAAGTGCGCTACCAAAACCATGGATAACTTTTGTGAGTCTATGTCTCCAGATGTGACATGCCAAATCTGAGCTTATTTGGACCAAACCCCCGGGGACTTCCCTTATTTTGAACAACACGTGGTCACAACGGTGGCGAATTTTGGATCCAATATGGCCGACTTCCTGTTCGTCCTAGAGTCATGCTCCAATTGATGTTTTGGCTTGTCTCAATGTTCTCTACCACTGTCCTGAATTGAATTTGTCTACGACAAAATTTGCATTTCGGCTTCCCATAGACTTTGAATGTTGGCATTTTCTAGGGGGCGCTGTTGAGTCGGGTCACTTTGGTCATTGTCGTGATGCTTGATGTAACGTTTTATAAAATGTTTCGCCGGACCGGTCAATCAGACCCTGGTATGGGGACTTTTCATCAGTGTTCAAGGCCCTCAAAATCCTGATCGTTTGCAAGGAAAAATAAATAACCATAAGAAACCCACGAAGAACAATACTCATTCACTTGGTCACTGGCGAGGGCTAATACCGTAGATAAATAAAAATCATATGTTGTGCTTCAAACCCAAAGACAACAGAGCTTTCACTTTACAATATGTACAGCAAACCAATCTGTTATTAAAACTGGCATTTGTTAAGTGGTTTGTTTCTATTGTCAATCACAGGCAGTGCGGTTTACGAGAAGAAACCCCTTAAATCCTCAGTGAAATAGCATAAGAAATTTAATAAATTATATTCCTGGAAATAAATTAATTGCCAACACAGAAATCCTTGTGAAGTGAATTATTTTCTAATGTATTCAGTCACTTTTGTGTGGTATCCTAACGCTTTACATAATTGACTTGTTTATTGTTCTCACTGTCTTTACCAATAGTGCTGTGGGCTCTTTAGCAGTCATTTGCACCACCTTACCTGCTGTTGCTTTTCAAACTCCAGTTTTATGGGTGCTTTGATGCAGTTGCAAGTGTCCAGGTATGTCTGCCTAAGGGCAAGCTCCATCAGGTGCTTGTGGTATGCTCCTGCCATATTGCCACACAAGAAGATGATAATGTTGGCCAGAATCTGCAAAATCAAACAATATATATAAATGATTACCCACAGCAGAATATTTCATTATGAATATGTGGCACCAACATGTCACAAAAGCAAGAAATGCAGAATGCAGAAAAGAAATAAAAGAAAATAAACTTAAAAAACTTTTCTACCCCTTTCAAGGTTACAAAAAACTGCAAGTAATCTGCCTCAAGGTTTTGATTTGCATAATATCTCATTGAAATCATTTTCATGCGAGATGTCAAAGCACTTATTATTTATCCAGACTCCAGGCGAGCACACAGTATCATTTTACAGTAATTCTCATTTTGTCAGTATCGTGGCTTGGTATTTTAACCTTAGATTTAGCTGCCACATTATTTTATAGATTCACATTTATTTGGGTCAATGGTATTTTGTGTATTATTTTGGGCAATTCATTTTGCATTTACTATTTTATTAACAATTCAAATGTATTAAATAAAACAAATTCGCTGCTTAATATTGTTTCCTATTATTATTTTTGCACACCCCATTTGGTCAGCACAGCCAGAGGGAAA
>KN506410.1:81381-101917 GCA_000787155.1 Scartelaos histophorus
TCTATTAAGGAGAGAACACACACTGTGCGCACATGTGAACAAGCTGAATAAAGGCAAGCAGTACACCGTTTTGTCGTGTTGGTCTATTTCAGCCAAGAAGATCGCTGAAAATACATCATATAAACACTAAATGTAAACCTGAAATACCCACAGATTGGTGAGAAAAATATATTAGGCAGAAGTATGTATGAATGGATCACTTTATTAAAGCAAATGGTAAATGCATGATTGTGTATATCCAAGTATTAAGATAATTGGTGACTATTTAAATAATTGTTCTTTGGACTATACCACTAAAAAATATGTTAAAATATGTCTGCCCAAAAAGACAGACAGTGAAATTGTTACATGAACATAACATTAAAAGAATAAGCAATTTAACCTATACAGACTTAAGTTAGCATGTGTTTATCTGGTTAAATGTATTTAAAAAAATATCTCAATATACAATAGAAATAATTGATTACTTGACTAATAGGAAAAATATATAACTGCTAACACGTCAATCACAGAAATAATAATTTGGTTGAGGTTTAACAAGTAGTCAAGCTTAGATGCAAAATCTAGTCCCATGTGCATGTTCTCATGGCTGTACCAGGCCAAATAGGAGGAGAAACTGCGTCATAAGCGTGAACAAGGCCTATTCCACTCATCCCTCTATGTATCTGGTCTTTTATAATGCCCCAAAGACAAACAGTGGAACAAAATTAGATCCAAGTCACCTACTGTCACAATGGCAACCGCGAGCATCATATTCTGTCATTTCAGTCGCAAATGAACACAACATGAAACTAAATTAAACCCGATAATAGGATTCAGATCACAGCTCATAGGCAGCAAGTGAATGTACAAAGAGACTGGAGTCCAGATAACCTTGGGCTTAATATTTTCAACTAAACAGACATTATATTACATTACATCTCATATTAATTAGCAAAAAAAAAAAAAAAATCCTTCACTTTCACACTCATTCATAAACACTTACAGTTTTTCAGTGATTGCCAACCCCCAAAAATTGTTTTTTCCTAGTTGTCTGTCTTTCTCTGCAGGACAAAGCTGCCTTGATAATTGCGTTGGCTGTTGGCTATGCGTACTCTTCTCTGATGTAAATTTGAACAAGAGATTAACATGGCCAGTTCTGGAGTGAAAGAGATGACCTTTTGAACAATGGATGGACATTAATCAACCAAATCTATGCAATTTACGCTGATCAAGCAGAACATTATCACTTGGGTCTATTATTGGGGTCATAATGTCAAAGGTCTAATACTACATCATATAAAAATGCAGCGCTTCTCTCTACACGATTCCTCAACAGTTTGACCATCAGTAATGCCACACTTTATGACCAATTTACCACTGTTCACCTTGAAACATAATTTGATACTGACCACTACAGACCCTAACCTAAGCCCATGTCAAAGCCATAAAGTTATTAGTGCAATTGTCTAACCATTTTTACTCTAGCTCATCATCAACACATCTTGCCTCCTTGTTGTGATTGTGCATATGACAGGTCTTCCTGTTGGTTGTAAATACTCTTATGTCACTATATCTGCTTAAATAAAGCATTATATGTCTGATGTCTCTTAAGCAGAACACAGAGCTCCCATAAAACAACTCTGATGCATCGGGGCCTTAAGCCTAGATCAGCATGTGCAGACATACAAATGTATCAAATAAATTCAAGCACTACATGAATCATGTCGCCCACTCCGATTTATGCCTGACAAATGAGAAGGCATAGTACTTTATAAACTATTTATGGGTAATTTATATATATATATAAATTACTAATTTAGATTAGAAATATCAGACATTTTTAAGATCCATAAAAAGTAATGTCCATAAAAGGACCTGTTTGACAAGATAATGGCACCTCAAAGGTCATCTATGACAGTTCACTTTGGTGTGAGCTCCTGCTTCCAACAAGCCAACAATTTACAGATAAGAGCAAAGCCAGAAGAACAGAGCTCACCGCTCACTGTCATTCTGCGAGGTCCTGGGATTAACACAAATTGAAAACTGAGCCGCCTTTTGATGGTTTAACATACTGTTAGAACTATAACACCGCCAGCAATATAAAGTGCCAGGTAGAATAAAAGGTAAAAAAATATCACAGATTTTGATTTTGCAGACAAGAGAAAATCTTATTTCAGGAGGAATATAATATGCATCCAGTAATGTGGTCCCCGAGTCTATAATTAATCCCAACTAGTTAAATAAAGGATGTTAAGGATGTGAAGATTTACAATGATTATAGATTTTCATTCTATAATCAGCAATCATGCTGTACATGGACCAACGTGAAATGTACCGGTATATGGCAGCATTATATATATCGCTCTTTTAGGGGCTGATTAGTGATTAGAAAAACACTTAAGATGATTAGAATAATAACATGAATTATGAATCATGATTATAAAACCTAGCATTAATACACTATTGTTCATTATCACATCTAAATAACCAACTAAACCTTTAAGCATAGGACTGACAGAGAGGAGAGATCCATTCAAACTGAATGTCACTCTCAAATGGCTTCAGGTCTGACTGTTTTATTCTGTTTAATAAATGAGCCAGTTCATTAGGAATTAAATGACGCTGCAGTGTAAAGTTTAATGGACTTGACAATGTGAATGTGTCACTGTGTGTCCTTCTCATCTCATATCCTCTTAACTCTGCATCAGCACTGAGATGTATATTTGTTTAACCAACACAATCAATGAATATTAGAGTTGGTTTGTCCTTCAAGGATCTACGGTGGTTTTAATTGGCTTGGGAAAACAAAATGAGAAAAACTAAGTTACCAGAGCAATGAAAAATAGGACAGACAATTTAACAAGCTATTTCTTTTTATTGGGCAAATCATATTATACTTCTTATAAGAACTTTCACAGCCCAAGAGGAGCATATTAAATTAAACGCGAGAACAGCACTTTCAAGAACATGCTGTACTAGATTTTAGTGGGTCAGAAGAAGTTTCTGAATGACTGAAAATTATTTTACCTTTTGTAAAAGTAAACTGATAAAAGACAAATTTCACAGGCACAAAGCATGACAAAAAGTAGATAGTATTCGCATTGGGATATTACAGCCAACACTGCTACGCATGGGCCCCTAACTAGAGGCCACTCCACACTACTGGCACAGACATCTTGGAGACTGCATGCCCTCTTGACTGCCAATTGAGCTGCAATCTGTCTCTCTTCAGTGTAGATTTTGCAATTACAAACAGTCATGTATTACAGAATTAGTTTGTTAGAAAATGCATCTCCTTTGCATATCCGTCAACACAGACAATCACTAGCAATCAAAAAACGACAAGCTTTAGGCAAGGGCAATCATGATGTTCACTATCAAGTTTAACAGAGCTCAAATTAATTGCACTCTGCCTTTTTCCAGATAATTGCTTCCTGATATGTGTCTTTTGCCAACTGCATGAATATTGTGCTCTCAAACTGGAAAATACAGCGGAAAAAAGATGGTGACCTTTCCAAAAAATACATTAGAATTTCTATTGCTCACCTGCTATGCTAAATTACATTTACTTCAAAGGTCGCATTTGTTTGTTGGGCCAAAAAAACAACACAAGACTATGGTAGAAAAATTGGAAAGAGACAAATAACAAGACAAGGCAACAGCATCTTAAAAAGCAAAGCAATTGCATTTTAATTTGCCAAGATATTAAAACAAAACTTTGACTGGAAAAGGTCCCACTGATTAATACGCTCTGCAAAGTAAAGTAGAAGTCTTATGTAAATCCAAATTACTTAACAAGATGAATACTTCAAAGCATTGCTAGTGTATTACATTTCAGTACAACGGACAGCTCCTCAAGGGCCTTTTTTCTAAATTGTGCTTTCCCACTCTTTTTTTCCTCTATGTTTTTCCATCCTCAAAGACTAGTTGCAGGTGGACGATGTTTTCCACTGGATCCTGACAAAATCCTCACTATCTATTTTTAGGACCATCAAAAAACTACACTGGTTGGAGACAGTGATCTCTTTAGCATGCCTTTATACCTAATCAGCATTTAATACTAACTTGTTTCTTGTTTCATATGGGAAATACAGCACCTGTTACTAGGGCCACATAGTGAGTGTTGGATCGATGTCTCCTTACCTGCCACACTATGGGCTCCATGCTGGAGGTTTTGGCCGACAGGCAGACAATCAACACGACGGTGTGAGAGGCTGAGGTCACAACACTGGCGATGATGGCGTCCCGCATTGAGAACGGCAGCATGGTGTAGACCACAAACACAATGAAGAGGAAGAATGACACCTGAGGGGGAAAACGGGGAGGGGGGTATTAGAAACTGACAGGATGAAAAAATATTGGATTTGTTTTGTTTGTTTTGTGTTTTGTCAAACACAAAACTATCTATACATCAAATGTAATATCACTTTATGGCACCCATAAGGTAAATACAAAATAATAAATACATAATATATCCAATAGTTTGTCAGTCACATAACACTTTTTTTAGCTTCAACAATTAAAAAAGTGATTTGTACAAGAATAAAACAGACAATGAGTAGCCACTGTACTGAAAGAAGACGAGTTAACCTTCTTACACATGATTACATATCTTGTTATTATCAGATATTTAAAAGAATACAGAGCCTGGATTAGTGTTTAGTCTTTGGCTTCTTGTCCTGTGATGATCGCAGAGGTCGACAAAAGAACACCATTTTTCTCCTGACACCTCTAATGTAGCATGTGGAGAGCTCCAGCTTTTACCTCGGCTCCACAAACACACACAGAGCCCCTCACTCCCACACACTCTCCCTCCTCTGTGCAGCAACACACTGCTCTCTTTAATATGCCCTGTGCAGTGGGGTTAAAGGAGCTCATCTGCCGTAGAAAGACACCAGTGTTCTCAGAGCCTGCACTGGGCTAGAGCCGCTTAACCTTTCCTGGACCATTTTCAAGGCCAGAGGGAAAGCAGGGAATGAAGGTAGAGAGTAGTCAGATGGAGGAAGAGGAAATGAAAGCAGAGAAAGAAAGAGACCTTCAAGAGACTGAAAAAGAGGGAAACACAGCCCGATCTCTGTTCAGGACTCGCAGTTGATGTTAACTCCTGGTTCAGAATCTCAAATAGCTTGTCTTAAATTATAGACTAAACCAGATACTTTTTAGACAGCTCCAAAAAACAGATTAGAAAAAGGTAATATGTACAATTTGGTACTGATAATTTGTTTATCAACTAGGATTTTCAGTTTGAATATTTTCTTTATTTATTTTCTTTTTTGTCAACCTTTGGGAATTGACCTAGACAAAAATAGACCTATGAGTGTAAACAATATTCAAACATATTTGATTTTTATCACATGTTGCATCAGAATGCCATCAATACCATTGCCACTCTATTTTATTTATAGTTCCTGCAATGCACTGCACAGATGTTTGCTTGTAAATGGATTACTGCCGCATTCACAGTAATTACTGAACCAATGAGCATTGGGGAGATAAAGGAACAGAACAGCCTGCATGCAAAGTACCTCTAAGATCAACAAAAGGGATGATATTTAGCAGTTCAAGGTAACCTTTGGATTAAAAAGGCTCCGGCAATAAAGGAGTCCCAGGTTATATAATAACTTAATTAGGCTTCTATAATCAACTTGCGTCATCATCAGCCCTGAAATTGTGGGACAGATTTTTCACATAATCTGTGAAGAGTGGCTGGCATGGGCTGGTCTGCATGACCCTCTGTGGATTTGCTTCAGGTACTCATGGTTTATTCACTCTGAAATTATTTTGAAATTACTTAACCTACTGGAAAAAATGTGAATGAGTGAGTAGTTGATTGACAGTGTGCAACATGCCAGGCATATTATTGTGGCTTCCTGTCTCATTAACTCATCAATGTCTAAAATCAACCAGAGACAATATTTTCTACATAGTGCCAGTGCTTCTCAAGATGAACACACTCTCTTTCTCTCCAGTCTTCCTGTTGTTCCAGCTACATGGTCTAACTAACCTCCTCCACCCCCAGATTCCACTACAATAGTAGAACCAGCCACGTCAGCCTCCTCCTTTCTTCTGCTTCATCACTATCAGCATCTAGGCTCTTCATTCCATCAGTCATTACCTGCTGGGGAGAAGATGCACTCGACATGGCCATTCACCCATTAACCCATATCTATTTAAGTGTCTTCATGTTCATGTTGAACTGAAACTTCCTGAACAAATCAAGGATAAATACTGGGTCTATTTGTTCTGTTTCTAACCTATGAGCTTTAAGGACTTCATATTCACATGCTGTCCGCTTAGTTTGTAACACCATAGCAAGCAAAGGCTCAAACCCTATCATGAATAAGCATACAAAAATTAATGAAAACCCTTCACACAAGGTTCCCTAGTGATAAGATATTGATTTGCTAAAAAATAAAGTCTACACCATAGTAGATCATCATTCAAGAATCCATTACTCTCCTTTTTACTGTCACTCATGTGACATTTCTGGTTGAGATTCTGTCACCAGCTTGTCTCCATGGTGATGTTATTGAAAACTGAATGTTACACAGTATGGCATAGGCAAACTTATTTGTCTCAATGAAGGTCACAAGTCAGATCTGTGGTATCTGGGGGTAGATGTGGTGGCACTAAAAACACATCACAAAAAACATTTAACATCTACCGGTTTAAAAAAAATAACTTATGGTAGCTACAAAACCTCAATTGTTTTTACATTAGGCTGACTGAAAATTCTGAGCTCTATAAAAACACCTGAAACTGAATAAATGTAAGATATTTTTAATGACTTACTGTGGAACTTTTCAGGCAAGGTAATTACACAAAACATGTGGCAGACCCTTTACCAGAACAGTTATTCAGAGCAGAGCATATTTAACATTTTCACTCTCATCTCTTATTGTACCATGTCTTTTTCATCAGAGAACATACTGTACAATGTGTGCATCAAAATCAATAAATTGCCCTTTCACTGCCAGTGCAACCGTCCACGAATACATTTAGAAGGTCACTGGGCAAAAAATATTAACTTTTTTCATTTTGATTTTTTCCTACTGTTAAAATGGCTTTCAGTATTTTCAAATAAATTCAGTGCCATTGACCACAAAACAATAATCCAATGTTTTCCTCCAAAGTTTGAACTCATCTCCACACACATATTGCTTTCAATCCTAACATGAATATAAAAGGACATTCCAAAGAGTGTTTCCAAATTACCATTGTGCACAGAAACATAATGTGGTAGCTAAATGACTGAAATCCAATGCTGCTAAATTAATAAGACTGTGTAGATAATGGATAACGGAGGGTAGGAAACTAAGACATCTGCTGACTTGAAGAGAGGAGACTGCAATGAGCCATTGGTAATGTATAGTTACATCATATTATTTCAAATGACAAGGATCCTCTGTGACTATCAAATGGACAAGGCTTGTGGATGTTCAGTCAACTCCATTTCTACTTCATATATCAATATAATGACAATAACAGAGACAAGGGCTGAGAAATCCAATTAGATAGATAGTGTTAAATTACAATAGGCTTTTAGGCTGTGGAAACTGTGACAAATTTTGACATACTTAAATGAAGCTACTGTGCAAATCATTACACCACCCTGGCTACATTCAACAAAAAAGATTATATTAATGAAGCAAAAAATACTGACAAATCCTACATTCAGTGTTCCTTGTCTAAGGTTATAGTACTCTTACTCCAACAGAAAGCAGCTCGCTCCTATTATTTCCTTACATTTCCACTGTCAGACCTTTACTATTCCAGGCAGCCCTAATATAATACTCCTGCCATACACGTCATTCACTGCTCTGCTGCCAAAGCCTAATGAGCCTGGTGTGTACTCACAAAAGACTTTTCTCCCTGTGTACGGAGGAGACACGGCAGAAATGGAGGGACAGACAAAGGGAAGGAAGAGAAAGACAAGGTCCAGACATCTCACAGGGTGAGGGCTACAGGCTGGACTGTACAGATAAGGCACAGAAACATTTGAGGAGAAAGAGTTTGGTGAAAAATGAGGCCATCAGAATTAAAAAAAACAAAAAAAAACAAAAAAAAACCAAACTCAAATCTGTTGCATGGACAATCTAACTACCTAGCACATTTTAATTTACATGTGCACTAGGGACTGCAATCCAGTAATATTTGGAGACATCAAAATCATCAGCATGTATTGTAACTTGGCCACCTATATGTATCATGCACTGGATGACAAATTCCTAATCTGCTTAGCAACAAAACCACTTAAAGACAAACGTAGCCATCCTTAATGAGGCTAGAGATACGCTTAAAGCAGGGACTACAGCTCATGGTTACGATCTCAAGAATCCCAAGCAATTAACTCTGACTCTTGTTCTTTTGTCCAATTCCACTTAGTGACTGCTCAAAAGTGCAGATTAGAGTAATGTGTAGTATAGCCTTCAAAGGCAATTTATATAAAATAACAGGTGTCAAAAGTGTGATTGGGTGATGGTCAAGATATATTAGAAAAACAGATGTGTAATTTAGATGTATACATTGTGAGAATTAGGAAATACCAGTGCAAAAAGGCTACCAAAAAGCTGTTTATCACTCTGGCAAAGTATATAAAGTAAAAAAGTATCTCGGTTTAAAACTCTAAACCAGGACAGTGTTAATTACTATGGCTTATGGGAGAGAGAAAAGACAAGAATGCCCTGCACTATTTTACTGATCAATGCTGATATGTCAACTAGACAGACTCCAACAACAACAGCTAAAACGTCTTGTGATTTATCACACCTTAAATTGTGATTCACTTTATTTAAAATTGGACACATTTCACACAGGCCTAGTCAATATCACTGGAGATTCAGCAGGCCTGCTGTGGCTGACAAGAAGTAAAGATCACTTGTGAAATGCAAATGATGTGGTCCTGAATGTGTTAAAAAACAAAACTGTCTGATTGTAGCTTGTTTTCAACTTGGCG
Source organism: Scartelaos histophorus (assembly GCA_000787155.1). Classification (NCBI taxonomy): domain Eukaryota; kingdom Metazoa; phylum Chordata; class Actinopteri; order Gobiiformes; family Gobiidae; genus Scartelaos; species Scartelaos histophorus. Next base: position 90,320 of record KN506410.1, read on the forward strand.
AGACATTGACAAAATATTTGCTAAGTAAAACTAAACAATAACATGATATCACATAAGACAGAAAGGAGAAGTATAGTATCTCAGACACAGAGAATAAATATGGTTTGCAGCTGTATAGTCATGATAGTCTAATAATGTCTTGTTTTTGTAGGTGATTTCAATCATTTTATTAGAAGATAAGACGCCATTGTGAACCACTTGAAAATATTGAGCATACAGTCCTGCAGGAGCTCTAAGCTCATATCAAGTGCATTTTATGCGCTGATCCTGATTCATACGCAGCTGCCTGGTGTGAGGAGCCACGTGGGACACAGTCAGCAGGTCTGCACTTCGCTCCCAGAGCCTTGATAAATGTATGGACAAAAAAAAATCATATATTGATTTACTCCACATGATTTACAACAGTCTCACAGAAAACATCTGTGATGGTGATTTCATACAAGCATAGGCACTGATAAGTCAAACATGACATGTCTCTCATTTTTATATTCACAGGCTAATAATACTTCATGTTCCTGCATTTATTCTTGGGTATTGACTACATAATCAGTCCCTAGGTGTGGTAGAGAAATGTCTTCCTATGAACATGTCATCAATAAAACATATAGCAATAGTCCTTTACCCTTGCTCCAAACTGTCTAAAACTAACTGAATTAAATTTTAATCTAAAAAAAAAATCATGTAGAACAAATCTTCAGGATGTATTAGCCTTAATTGTACCGTCATCATGCACACAGACCAGCAGATGTCTGATACATCCTTAACTTACAAAGACTATTTTAGGAAGTGGGTCAGAACTCTCTAGAGGAGGAATACAAATCCTTTTTACAAGCAACCTAAATCCCCTTGTCTGTTATTCATTGCGTTGTCCATCAGCCCACAAAAAGAAGTTAACATCTGAACAAATCTGATGGGACTGTGCTACTGCATACTCTATTGGATTAAGAATGCACATAGAGTTTAAGTATTCTGTCACTACCTTACAAAGTAAATATCATACCTGATCCCAGGGACAGACGATACCCCCAGAAAACATAAAAAGATAGCCCATGGCAACCAGGCAAGCCCAAATGAGCAGGGAGAAGAGATGGAGGAGCTTCTTGAAGATAGATTCAATGCAGACCAGTACAAACACAGTCAGAAAAATAGCCAGCGCCGTGGGTACAGTGATTACGAAGGCCACGTGGTCCTCAATGTTCTGCAAAGAAAAATATGCATTTCAGTCAAAAATATCAATGAAGCAAAATTGCAATGTATATCAAATATAACTGAAAGAAAAGTCAGTTAACTACTTTGCATGTATAATGGATATGCTCTATAATACATTGGGTTAGAAAGCGCAGATCAGATTTTCAGGAGGCTCTTGGTGATGGGTGAAGAGACACAGCACAGTGCATTCATTCATTTCTCCTGGCTGCCGTTGCAGTAATTCATTCCATCAGGTTGTCCTGTATTGATATTGATATGGTAAGCAGATGCATCATACCCCTCAGTGACAAAATGTGACAGTCTGGGCCCATATGAACACTACAGTGACCTTAAATCAATATACCTGTGCACTATAACAAACACTGCTACATTTGCAGTCAGTCGCAGTCTACATTGTGACGACACATCATACAGTAAATATGACCTTTTTTATATATTTTACCTGCCAACGTATGGTGCATAAGACCTCTTGTGTAACTGGGCCCAGTGCTCTCCATCACCCACTCCAGCCCCCACTAACTACTGCCTCTATTCTGCCTGCAGTCGATGCAGAGGGACAGAACGTCATGCGTGTATATAGTGGCAGAGAGCCACTGAGAGTTTGTCTTGCCCAAAGCAAAGATCCAAAACAGCGAAAGATTTAGGTCAGCCAGCAAAATGGAGGGAGACATGAATAAAAGAGAGACAGATATGAAGAGGTGAAAGATGACACGGGGCGCCTCAACAGAGAGTAATAAAGGCTGATGGAAAAATAACAAGGAGCAAAAGCCTCATCTGTCCAGTACACAGCACAACAAGGAGTAAAATGCGCTCCGCTAATATAGTGAAAAGCGTCTGAAAGAACAACACTTTCACTCAAGAGCTTGTTTATTGAAAGCCAATAAAAGAACTTAGTGTTATATACAGGTAAAGTGAATGTTATAGCCCAGGCTTTTGGACTATTTAAGAAAATATATGCATGATAAATTGTGTAGTGATCAAATCAAAATAACTTCTATGAAAGCAACAATATATCAAGATGCAGATGGTGAAAACATTGATTTGATTATTATTGTTGTTATTATTGTACAATTCCATAGGATCTAAGTGTATATTTATAAATGTTTTAAAAGTGTTTGTCATCTACATATGCATTTTACGATGCCCGCTTTGTCTCTGCCGACATGGGTGAGATTAAGCAGCTCTCAGCAGTTTATCAGAAAGGACAGAAGATGGGTGAGGCACCTTTGTAATAAGGTTCTGTGAATGGATATTTCGGGCCATCTATACGTATTAAATATCACAATGTTGAGATATACAATCAAAGAAGCACTCAATATGACCACCAAGTAAATGTCTATTTTTAGCTCTTTACAAAGCCTACTGCTCCACATTTAATTCCTCTAGAACTGATAACCCTGTCAAAATAGTGACAGAGGCAAAACAGCTCTCTCTTCTATAGTTCAACCGAGCGTGAGATCAGACAATAACCAAGCCCCATATCCCCCCTCACTTTTATCTCACCTTTCTCTTCACATTAGTGCTGCGATGAGGACCACATGCTGAGAGGGGACGCATACACGTGCCCTCAAACTGTGTGTCTATGTATCTGCACTTTGAAATATACTGACATATACTGTAATTGGATCGGCTATATTCCATCAGCTAGCTTGTGAATGGTAAGAGTACAATAAATAAAAACACGAGAACCAAGCATACAGTGAGTTTATGAGCATGCCAGCTTCACTGACCCTGGCACCCTGCTTGCTCGGTAGTTCAATATCTGCGCCTTATGTACATGCATCAAATATTAAAGTACATATCTCCAGAGATGTTGCTGAAGAGCCTTACCAGTCCTGAAGCAAAGAACACAGTCAGTAAAGCTAGACAGGCACCCATCACTATGAGCAGAAGAAAGACAATCAGAGGGTGCTGCTGGCTCATACAGTAGTAGGACTCATACAGCCCGTCCTGGGACTTATTCCTCATGCCCCGTGCTTGTCCATGCACTCCGGTCTTATCCCAAACTCCGGATGCTCCAGCCTGGTCCAGGAGGTAGGGCTTCCTTCTTATTGCCTTCTGCCACATGGATCTGGAAGGAGAGGCAGGGCACCCAGCACTTTCCACAACAGATAAGTCCCAGCTGCTCTTAGGTACTCTGCCTCGAAAAGTCCTGCTCTCCTCCCTCTCCCCGGGAGCCTCTTCCCTCAAGTCTTTCAAGTGCAGGCAACTGAAAGTGGCGGACGGTGCCGAGTCGGAGTTGGAGACGGCGTGCGCTGGCCAGAGAGGTGACGGGAAAGCGGTGTGGGTAGAGCGCAGCATCCTCCCCAGTCTCCTCCTGCCAACATGTTGGAGCAATAGAGAAATGAGGGGAGTGCGCAGACTGAGTGCTCTTTAGTGTGCAGGGAAGAGGAAAGTGGGAGGGAGGGGCCAGCGAGGGTGGGGTGGGCAGAGAGGGAGGGGAGAGCTGCAAGTAAAGCACATGGAGGGACAAGAAGAGATCATTTGTATGTAAATCTGTAATTCAATAAACTGAGGTAGGATTCAGGAACAGAAGCCAAAATGCTGTGAGGTAAATAAAAAAAACAAAAATGATTACTTAATTGGACATTGCCTAGTATAAAAGTTGCATGTGTGAGTGATGGTGATGACTTTTCCAGTGTTTTCCAGTATGACAGATCATAGCTTACATCTGCTAGTACTTACAAAGGTAGCATATTCAGCATAGCAAAAGAAAAGAAAAGAAAAACTAGGGAAAATATATCACAAAGGAATCTGGACATTAGAATATTGATTTATTTTATGGAGTTAAAATCTGAACTAGATTCTAGAAATTGAACAGGTATTTAGCTTTAAGCATACAGCTAGAACAACTTTCATACAAAAAAACAAAAATACAATCACATATTTAGCATTTCCACCAGAGCATATTAACAGATGCATGTATAGCCTATGTCCACACATGCATGACTACTAAGATATTTTCTGTAAATGTATTAGTAAAATACACACAGGAGACATTTAATTTGTTTCCTTTTCTGTGAACTCAGTTTACATTTTACTTTGTCCTCTGCAGCTTCATTACATCCACATTTCCTATTCTACAATCCTTGTTTTCCTAAAAGTCCTGAACTCAGTGCTGAACATAAATGAGTTGTTTGCTTTTCATGGCTTGTGTTTATTGTATCCTCTGCTTGTACTACTCTGTTTTTGTTATTCTGTTTCAATTCCTCTTCTTCTTGCCTTCTTGCCTTACAGTAAATCATGTAAAATTCAAACTTTCTCAATAGGTGATTTAGTTTTGAGCTCCACTGCCTTCAGTGCGATATGTCTCCCCCAGATCCCCAGTTGCAGTGTCTTACCTTGCTCCTCTGATCTTCCCTCTCTCCCTAAGTCCCAGAGTTTCTTTCATCTCTATACCTCGTACTCATTCCTCCTATACTCAGGCACAATCACGACCTACTTCTGCCACCAAGCTCTACAATTTTACTCCAGTTTCACTCTCCCCCAGTGTTCTCGGAACTAAAAATATACAGTATACCAGCTACGATGTTCATTTTCTTTTTACTGTAGATCTAATAATACCAATCTTTTAGTCCAATAAGTGTCTCGTTATAGACTTGTCAGCTCCTTTGCTGTTCTTTGGCCATGTCTTTTTATAAAGCAAAGTCGAAGTGGTCTTATTACAGCATACCAGCTCTGATCAGACAGAATAACCAGAATCAATAATCCAGATCAATAGATGTGAAGAATCTGAAATTCCTTAATAAGTTCAAATTGAAATGGGGTGTTTTATATATTAAAATGCATTACTCTTCTTGACAGTTGATCAAATTTTTAAAGAATTGCTGTTACTGTGTTATTGTTCTGACGAGCTAATTAAAGGATTTTTTTCCTCAAGCGGAGATGTATTGATGTAAAGTATCCACATATGCTGTACAATTACAGAATGCTATTGCTGGAACCAGATTACTGTTTGAAAATGCATGTAAATGCTTCTTTTCCACTATTCAATTGATTTTCTTGCCTGCCCTCTTTGAGCACCTGCAATTGTCTGTTTGTGTACATTCAATAAAACTATTGTGTAATAATAATAATAATAATCATCATCATCATCATCATCATCTTACCTTAACTCTGCTAATGTGTTATCACTGTCAGCCTAATTCTAAGGGAAAGGTTTGTATTCTGGGCAACATATATTTGCAAATATTTACATTCATGAATTTCATGCACCAAGACATATCACGCTTTCTGCTCATCCCTGTTCTCTTCTGTCACATAGTAGATACAGAAAGACTTAAATATTCAATCCTTATGGTTTCAAATAACCCCTTTTTTGAACATTAGCATAGACAGAACAAAATATTATTTAATTGGGCATATTGCTATCCTCTCAACTCAAGGGCGAATAAGACAAGGCGTTGTGCTCTCATCTATGCTGCAAATTGGACACATAGTCACTATGTTATCCTGCTAGATCCCCAAGACAATTATGGTAATTCAATATTAGCAGGCAAGTCACAAAATACATTTTGGACCCAAGTTATCAGTAGGTAGAAGATTGTATGATGAGAGGTGGAGATCTTTTCTTCTGCTTCTTCATTTTTGCATTGCTCCTTTTTGAAACTTCTGTAATTCAGTTACACCACGCCATCAATGGAGAAAAACCTCTTCCTTCACAGTTCAAGGCTATCACAAGTTTATCACACTGTAAGTTACTAATCTTTCACAAGTTACTTAGTATTCACCTTTACAATATTTGTATATGGAATTTTATTAAAATTCATGAGCATAAAATAAATAAAAAAGTGGAAATACTCTTTATGTGGATATGAATGATCAAAATATATTATTGACAGAATAGGAACAGCCAAATTGCTGTCTCATTTTCTTTCCACATATTTCTTGTTGTACCAGAGTTTTTAGACAGAAGGAAATGAGCTGTTTTTATTATCATGTTGTCATCAGTTTTCATAGAATCATAGAATTTTCCATTTTATGAAAAGGTATTAATGATACCTTTTATGCAATGCTTAATCAGGTTTCTTGTACAACAAACAAGGCAAGAACCTGTGTGTACTTTTACACAAATGTCACTGCAAATATCTAACTTCTGTACCAATTAGCACATACTTTACAATAAACCACACAAAATGTTTCTTTCCAACAACCAGAAAAACTGTTTTGTGATTTGATTACTTTTACAGAATTGAGTTGCAATGTTCTCATATAGTGACCAAATGCTGAGCCAGACAATCAACTATAGATGGTGTAAAAAACTTATTATAGTGCCATTTAGCTAGTCTTAAAAGAAAGACAGGAAATTCTGTGTCATTGTGCAAACCTGTTGTTGTTTTCACTTTAAAAAATTAAAAAAGGGCAGAGGTCTTTCTTCTCTCTCTTGTGGTGAATCAGGAGTCTGTTAGTATGACGTTTTAGTAGTAACTTTAATGCCAGATGTTAATGGTCCTCATAAAAGATAAAAGGTACAATAATTTAGATTACATATATTTGCAGGCAATATATGTGTGCTTGACATGTAGTATTCTTTGTGCAAATGATGAAAATATATTTTCCTCCATCTGGTATAGTCGTTTCTATAACAGCTATTCAGCTTGATGTATATCTTTAATTATGAACCAGAATGTCTCCTTATATTGTATTAGTATTCCCATACAATGTCTGGTACTGCATACAGACATGAGTTACATTATCTCTGTTTGAATTGTTAATCAGTCTCTACATCAAACAGAAATGGTGGAGGAGAAGGGGAAACCAGACAGACTCCTATTAGCTTTTCAAATTTAATCTGAACTGGACTTTTCAAATACGCCTCTGCTGTCAGCTAAGATCAAATTTAATAATATATCTTTCCAGCTTCAAAACAGTTGCAACAGTTACAGTTGCCATACTACTAACTTGTGTTTATTAGAAGGTGGGTTTTGTATGTGAATTATAAAAAAATAAAAAATAAAAAAAACCCTCAAGTACAAGTAAAAAGCGCATAGGCTTAGCAAATGACTTTCCTCAGCCATTAGGAAACCACACTGGAAAGCTGAATGAAAATGCCTAGACCAAAAAACATCCTCAGTAAAACTAAAACAATAGAATAAACACATGAGCGTATAGGCTGGACGAGAATATACTTAGGAATTGCAAAAGAACAATTTTAGCTGTGTTTATTGGTCTGGGGAACCCAGTACACAGGAGAATATCAGCACCAGTCCTCCTGACGTCATCGGTCTGGTTCATGTTGACTTCATTCGAGTTAGTAGTTTAATATGTTCACCACATCTAAATTCATTTTCCAAACTTCCAGTCTGTCTTGTTTTCCTCACATGCCTTCTGTTAGGACACATATTTTTGTGATTTTATGCCATATTCAAACCAAGAATTTTAGTCTTTTTCTCTGTTAGTCTATAATTTGGTCTGCGTGTTCTGGAGCATTCCAATAGAGCTGTGGAGCTGGAAGTGCACGGCAGACACACTAAAAACAATAGGCTCATACCAGTGACATAAATAAGACAAAAAATATTGCTAGATTAGAGTGTTTATAACATTGAACTAATATAATGCATGAAAAGAATATTGCATACAGCAGAGAGAAAAACATATTGGCAGATTCACAGACAAAAGTTTATCTCTGAACTTGTCTGGAGGCTCTCCATTGCACACATGATTTAAGTTGCAACTGCAGCAATTTATGTAAAGCACATTTATTTTGTGCCAACTTGTACCCTCTGAAGGCTTTAGTCTGGTATAAGGACAATGGTCAGACAAGCCCTATTAAACAAAAGCTATTAAAGACAGCTCCAGTGCAAAGGAGTGGACAATGCCATGCTGTGGGTCCATTTGCTCTCAAGGCTAAAGGAATACAGGGGACCAAACATGATTTATTATACATCACTATTTCCACAGATACTCTAGTTACAGGGTCTACATTGCCTCCTTGCCTCACATATTGCTTCAGTCAACTGTGCATGAATAATACAACACATAATAAGGCACTGTCAAACTAAAACAAAAAAAAGGAAAGCAGGTCTAGTTTATCCCTTCAACAATAAGCAATTATGTTACTAGTTTATCAACAGCAAAGCAGGAACAGAAGAAGGTTAAATGTGATTATACCAACAAGACAGACGCTATATGCTGAACAAACCTGAGTATTCCCAGCAAAAGACTACACAGTTTGATCAGTCTTATGTAGGTAGTGTATTGCCTATTGGGGTCAATCAATTTAAAGGGACCTACCATTGCATATAGACTACCCTTGGGGATAAGTAAAGTTGAATTCAATATAACTTGGGTTGCACCGGCAAAAGGAGGAGGAGGTCATGAGTTTGAGTATAAAAGGAGCACAAAGGGTCATGCATTGTCTACAATTCCATTCTTTCTTTGCCCAATCCATCATAATACAGGACTTGGCACAAGCTATGGTTAGCTTTGAAGGAAAATATTTTCCCAGTTTAAACATGACAGTACAATTTATCAATATGGTGAAATTAAATATTGAAACAACTGAAGCAGAAAAAGGTCACAAAATTAATACTTCTTAATGAAAATGCCAACAAGAAGAATTGCACAGATTGTGCATTGCCAATACAATATTATATTACTAAGCACTTATACTGTTTTCAGCCAAGAGAGTAAACCTACCTTTACATTTAGCATATTAAAAATCAACCCATAATTTAGCATTTCAATGTTTTTAGCTGTATTTTAAATGTTACATGGGCCATTAAATGAAGTACCTGCACTCTTTTTTTTTTGTTAAATGATTGTTAAAATCCTTTCATTTTACTGTTGTTTTTTCCCAAAATTTGCCACTATATTCTGCTACTATAAATAATCCTTAATAGGTAAATATTATATTACTGCCATCAACCACAAGTGATTAGTCATACGCATTAACATGTGGTCTGATCATCCTCTCACATTATTTTTGAACTTGTACTTCTAAATTTGAAACTGTGAAGCCAACAGCGGTGTGACAGTGCTGCCAGACTTCTGACAGCTCTAAAATACAGTGCACACAGCTGACTGGCTCACATGTGCAGAATGTGATAATGAATAGGGAATGCAATTAGAGCCTTGTCGTCATGAAAGGGCCACAGATGTTTGAGAACACGACAACAGCATCAGACTGCAGCCGTGTTATGAAGGAGTCTGCAGGTTTCCCCCACACTCAGAGGCACAGGGCTAAACACGGAACAGGTGAAGGTGTGAAAATGTACCATCTGGACAACCAGGCTTCGGGCCCTGCTGGATCATGTTTGAACAGAGAAATTCATATATTTTACCATCAGAGATTCTGTCCACATGAAAGAGCTTTTAAAAGCCTTTTGCAAACTACTTCTACTTTGGACACCATGGTTATTTTCTATAGTATAAATGGTGAGGGTTTGCAATACACATAATAACAATACCTGCAGATACGCTTAGTAAATGCATAATTGTATTACATATATCAACAGATGGTGCTAGCTAGACCAACATTTCATGGCACAGTGAATATGAAGTCAGTTCAAAACAGGCTAAAAACAATGATCATCACTAAAGTTTAAAATGGACCAAAAAAAAACATGCAACACCCCTATGAACCCGCTGATCTCTGTGACCCTGACCCGTGGGACTATGGATTACCCGTATGGCTACAATCCGGCGTGTTTACATTCGTGCTTCTGTCATGAGTGTTCATTAACATGCACTGTCCCAATCAAATAAACAAATTTAAAAAAAAAATACTATCTGATAGGTGAAAAATATGAACACTGGCATTATCTATTATGGACAGTAATTCAACAGAGCTTCAGGGATTTGGAAAGTGTTTCCTAACCTGAGTGACTCTAAGGGGGGTACTAGATATGTCCAGGGAATCCACAGACCTTTGTGCAAATTCAACAGTAAAATATATGTGGTATATGGACACAATTGTATTTGAAAAAACAACTATGTTATAAGAGCTCTAAATATGTGTGAATGAAGAGCAACAGGTACTTTGTTGATGACCATTTAATGTTATAGCTAGAAGCTCAGAAATGTGAATTTTGCATAATACAGACAGAAAGTGCTTTTTTCAAAGAAGTGTCTGAAGTTGAGAACAAAAATGAAAAAGTGGTTACAGTAAATATACAACTGTCTAACACCTTCCTATAACAGCTGGCTTTACCCGCTCATCACGTAGCTTGTCTGTTGGGTGGTATAGCAGAGCCATGACCTTGCTCCTCTCATTCGCCACTGTTCCCCCCATGGACCATTTTTGATAAATACTGACCACCGGCGACCAGGCATAGCTCTGATCTAGCCAATTTCATCAATTGTCAAACTTCTCCATTTTCCAGACATTTCAAATCACATGCTGTCCACCCAACAATTAAAACTTGACATTGAAGTCCTTCTAAATATTAATGATCCTTGTTTGTTACTTCATCTGCCTACTTCATCTCAAAATGGTCACACTGCTGTGCCACTATTGTGCATGTCTCGTTTTAAATTGAAGTCGATTCAATTTTCCAAAGTTCTTGTTAAAATGATCTCTTGCAACTAATAACTCATTGCAGACATGAGTACAACATCATATAACATCCTATGATTTTTAAATTGCCCTTAGTTATGTAATTTCTATTAAATATTAACAGCTTCATCCTTTCAGCCTCACTTATCAGTCTGATGAGTATCTCCATAATATTTACTTTGTCTTTAATCTATTGCATCACCACAAGCTGAGCACACATGAAAATCAAGCAATTATAAGCCATCCGCGTCCGTCATAAAAACTCCTTTCGCGTGACACTCAAGGAAGATCTGAATCCATGCATGGAAAATTAATCATCCAACAGTCAATTTACCTGTCACTCTGTCCTATGTCTTAACACTGGAGGCTATATTCAACCCACTTGTCAAACTGAAATATCATCTTCAAGCTGCTTCTATTTCACACTGTGATGACTTTCATCTCAGCTGTGATGCCTCATTTATATGGGGCCAAAGCTCCACAAAACACATCAGAGTTTACTCCCAGTAGCCAACAATGCTGATGACACAGCTGTGTTGGTATTGTTATTTTATTCATAAAACATGCGTTTTGTTTATTGTCACTTGTGTAATGCACTTTCTGGAATGGAAAAATAGTCATTTGAATCATTGGCTGTGACAGTAAAAATGATGAGCTCAAACTGCATCCTGTTTTATCTTTGATCAGTTCTCTTAACAGGTTGCCACATCAAATCATCGTCCTTTATCTAAACTTATCATTTGAACATTTGAACTGTATGAACAGTATTTGTTACTTATGTCTGTATGTATGACACCCACTCTGGAGAGGTGGCCATATATCACTAAATTCAACACAGATTTCATTGTTTTTGCTTTTTTTTTTTTTTTTTTTTTTTTTTTTTGTTGTGACTT
>JACN01035556.1:0-10565 GCA_000787155.1 Scartelaos histophorus
ACTCCCCTTTTTGTTAATTCAACTCCCACTAATATTAATTTGGAGGATCCACATCCATAGTTGATAAAGTGCAAATTAAGCCTAAATTATATTAAAATTTAAATTAAGAATGATTGAATGATTCATTCCTGAATGATTTTATTTTATTTTTTTAATGTTTTTAATTTTTTTTCATTGTTTGTACTGTAAACATCCTTCCAGTGCTATTAATATTTTTTATTTCATTTTATTTTTTTCTGCCTGTGCCGTGTTGAATGTCTGGCCACGCCCATGTTTTCAATTTTCTAACTAAGCCCTGATGAAGACGAGTGATGATCGAAACATGTCGGCTTTGGCCATTTAAATAAAGGCCTTTTAACGACACTTTCCCTCGTGCTACTTTTACTTTATTGCGCTGCCTGGATTTGTGGTGTCTAAAGTTATAGCCAAGTTCCACATTAAGAATTCTGAACGCGACTTTCCAAAACCAACCGAAAAGCCAATCCGGAGCGAAGCTGTTGAAGATATTATTCCGTCCTGCTTGCCTGGCTGCTTTAGCCCGGAGCAGGCGCTTAGCATCGCTGTCAATCAAACCTGTTGCTAACGCTAGCCTGATTTGTCAGTTATTAATTTAGAAAGAGTGAAATAAAACCACGAGAATCAAGTAGAGCGGGTCGATGTGAATATTTTAAAACCAAAATGACGAGTTTGACAGCAGCAGTTACAGAATTAGGGGCAACGCTTTATCAGTAGAAAGTTAATCGGTGCCAGAGTCGATGATGCGGGGGTCTAAACATGGCTGCCCATACAAGTCAATGGGGCAAGCTCATGTTAGCCATTAGCCATTAGCTTAACCTACCTTGCCTAATTACTTCTGGTGGCTCCCTGCCCATGGCATGTGCATGTGCAGTAGAGCTTTTTTCTTGTATATCATGTGACAACTGGACGATTTTGAGTTAAGAAAAGTTTAAATTGCCACAGATTCTTAAGTTTTCGGAAGCTGTAGGTACCTGTTAGCCGAGCAGTTTGTGAATACATTGCGCTCTAATGGAAAAATCCTTTCTAGGCAGGAGGAGGAGGATTTTTTTCGCTGAAGATTGGCCACTACAACAACTGGAGATAGATACAGGCTAGTAATACCCTATCCAGTTATTTAAATGGATCCATGGGCTAGCAGGTTAGCGATGTCCATTCATATGTACGGTCTATGGTTGCATTTTGCTCTATCGCACCTTGACAATCCAACAATTTGATTATTGATTATTGATCCAACAATAGATTATTTAAAAAAAATCTAGTTTAATCTCATTGAAATGTTTGAATTAATCTAGATTAATCTATTTTAACGCTGATGGATCGGCAGCTCGTGGCAAACCACTGAGCAAGAAAAAGTTAGCTTGTCTAATAGAGCTGCGCCTCGGTTTCACTCAAACAAAGTAGTTTGAGGCGACTCTTCCCCGGCGTTTCAGTGCTTGACCCGCATCAGCGTTTGTTAAGTGATGCTTTGTGTTCAGGTGCTACTTGACACTGGTGGATCTCCTACACTAAACTAACTCCACATTGCATAAAGTGCAAACAACCTTAGACTTGTCAAACTCTCCATTGGGAAACTTTTTAAAAATGAATTTTCCCTGAAGCAAACCCGGGGCTTCGTAGCTGCACCATGTTGGCGTGTGGCGTTTGTTGTGTATTTCACAGGAGCTACAGGTTTGAAAACTCGTCGCCCCCTACAGTGCGATTCGGCGAGGTACATCCACGCTAAAGGTGAAAGTCGTCATAGTTCACTTAATATAGACCCACCTCCCGCCAACTGTGAGAATAGATTAACGGCGATATTTTTTATGTCGCCCAATAAGAGTCCCGCGTTAATATCGCCGCACGTTAACGCCGATGACGCCCAACACTACTAAAAACAAATACAAGAACCATGTTTTAGTTCAAATTAGAAATAAATTCACATGGACAGAGCAAATCAATACATTTTATAGCTCTGTTCTGTGGCTCTGACGCTGTGAAATTGGATTATACGTCTGTGCTGTAATAACCGCGGTATCCAGACATGCATAACCACATCAGTGTACAGGAAGCCACAGTGACTTCAGACAGGCCCGCTCGCTCGGTATTCCGCGGTTAATTGCCAGGCAGGCCTCGCACGCAGAGCAGTAGCCGCCGCCCGCCACGGCCGCTAAGCCTCCTGGGTAATCACAACGACATCGGGACAGGGGAAGACAGCGACATCTAGTTCGATCAGAGTGTCAGAGTTCAGTATCGATCTGTAACGGGCATATTAAATGTTCCCCGGGGGGTTTCGTCAGTACGAGTTTGACCTCTTATTTGCATCTGGGTCAGTTTCACTAGTCAAACTAACCATGTCACCTATGCTAACGCTAACACCCCACGTATCTGAAAATCCTTCAACTTACGCAACCTCAATTTAAGCTGTACCAGCTTCCGAAACGCCTAACGACCTCCTCTAAAAGTTCCACATTAAATAGAGCCTTATTAACCAAAGTGGATGGAGGGGCAGAGGGGTCCGCAGTGCAATCGGAAAAATAAAAGGAAGTAATCACAGGCTCTTGTAGGTTGTAACCTTAAGTAAGAGCTGTAATTTGTGTTTGCGGTTTAATTTGCTGTTGAAATTTAATAGCTGTTCTCAAAACGTTCATATTACTGCCTAATTATGATACTTAGTCATTAATAGAAATACAATATTGCTTATGAGAGAGCTTGTACTTTGTGTGTTTTCAAAATCAAGCGCTTTATTCAGAATTTTTGAACTTATTAAATGGTAATTAGAGATCTCCTTCACCTCATAGTTCATTGTCCGACACAAAATGGACTATTGAGAGTTTTAAGACGTTGTTACTTCATCAAAAACCAGGGTTCCAACTCTTTTTCGACTTTTGCAACTTTTCCATGACTTTTCCATGACTTTTCCATGACCTAAAGTGAATTTTCCAAGACTTTATGACACCTACATGTGCAGAATCTAGCATAGTTTTAGGGCTAAATTTGAAATGTTAACCCTTTCCACTCACCTTTTGGAAAATTAGTTCTGTGGAGCTAAACAAAGACGTTTACCCGAAGCTCTACAAAATCTTTTTACGTTTGTCTCGGACGACTGTGACCAAAGAAGATATTTTTTCCAAACTGTTGGCGTATCATCACATGGTGCACAGTTCATTCTCATTTGCACACCTAAAAGCGCTCGCATACGTCCGTCTGTCTGTAACGGACGCCGCCATCGTGTCTAAATGGAAGAGGATCTGCATTTCGCCTCAAATCTGCTGTAGTCATGATTTATAAATGAGCTCTCAAATTAAGTGGGTCACTGTGGTTAGTTATTTCCAAAAGTGCTGTCCCAGCCTGTACACAACAGCAATAGCAGAAGGAGAGTCTGAATCTTATTTATTTGTCCCTCGTCCAGTTTACACTTACGCCTATGCAGCTGTTTCACTGTGAGATAAATCCAGATGCTCAAAAATGTACAATTTAGGATATGCAGCTGTTTCACTGTGAGATAAATCCAGATGCTCAAAAATGTACAATTTAGGATCCATATTATACAATTTTCTGATCTATGTCATTTATAATATGGTTTCCTCATCAAAAAACATACCTAGAATTGTGTACGCTGCAAATTTTTCTGATCTGGCCAAGATTTTAAGACTTTTATCACATTATTCATCTTCTTTTCAGATTTATTATCACCTTACTAGCTTTGAGACTGCTTCATTTTAGTTTAGAGTTTAGTTTTTTTCTTTAAAGATAACGCGTCATTTTCTGATTTTGCCTTGATTATTCTACAATATGGAAATAAACTTCATAATGGAGAAAGGTTAATGGTGAAAACTATGGAGAAAAAAGCCAGCG
The DNA here is from genome assembly GCA_000787155.1 of Scartelaos histophorus. Classification (NCBI taxonomy): domain Eukaryota; kingdom Metazoa; phylum Chordata; class Actinopteri; order Gobiiformes; family Gobiidae; genus Scartelaos; species Scartelaos histophorus. The sequence goes on from JACN01035556.1 coordinate 3,853, forward strand.
CATTGGAAAGAATTATATTTTTAAGGTATTTTTGAGCTATAAAACACCTGTAATTTAACCAGTCCAAGGTAGATATGTTTAATATCGTACTGTGGAACATTCAAGGCCTAGAAATAACATCTCCATGGAGACAAGCAAAAGCAGAGCCTCCATTTTACAAGAAGTTACATAGTTCAGCTTTCATATTTAGGCTTTTTAGGAGTTATTCTCTCAAACAGAAAACGCCCCGTTCCACCTCGTGATGTCATGTGGCAATACAGGAAGTGCGCGGAAGTGTGTTTTTAAACTCCGCACACCTGCACTAGAATCATCTGGATGATTTCTGCCTGGAACTGCCAATCTTTACTGAACTAAAAGTAAAATTTAGCTGTTAAGGTTAAGGTTAGGGTTCAGCTTCAGCATTTTGAGCTTTGGAGATGAAGACAGACTAATAATTAAGGATGCGATAGGTGAAATCTGTTCCTCGATATATCAAGCTTCAACTTTCGCAGATTTTTTTTCGTGCATTTTTTTTTTTTTTTATGAATGTGAATTGTGTTCTGCGTCCTGATTGGCTAAGGGTCTGTAGACCACTGTCCATCAATCTCCTCTGTGCTGGGTAATGTACAGTACAGAATATGTTCAGGCAAATTTACATAAATGTTCGATTGTCGAAGCGGGACTCTGTAGAGCTGTATGTTTGCGAGGGCGGACGGAGACCAAAAAACGGCCCTTGACTTTTCCCCGACCATTCGGCCACAGTCGGGAACCACTCAGCCTCTAAATCACTACTGAGGTTTAAACTTTGAGAGCGTTTAAACAAGAGAGAAGTGTGAGAACAAGTCAATTCCTGTCAGAGAAGTGTGTGATGAGGGGTTTTACAGGCTTAAGACATATATAATAAGGGTAAAAAAATAAAGCTGACAACTTCGCCAATTTATTTTTGGAAGGTAACCCCCGCGATAAACGAAGGAACACCGTATTCAAACATTTGCGAATGAAAAACACAACTCCAGGTATGTTTTGAGGAGGTAAGAACGTTCTAACACGACCTTTAAAGCCTTTCACCTGTCTCACGGAGAAAATCTCGCTTTGTTTGGCCCTGACATCTTACCCGCCACAAGAACAATGGCGGATTCTAGTGAAGGCGAGTCGTATAATCAAAGGGACTATAATGAGGGAGTGTGCTGTCCGGGTGGGCGGGCGACGTCGTAGGATCCGAGGTGAAATGAGCGACTGACGGACGGGAGAAAAACAAAGCTATTAACTGCGGCCGTCTTCTCATCGCCGCCATCTGCGACTAAAGCGAGACGTATTACTTACAGGACAGAGGTATGAGTACACAAACTGGGACTACTGACCACAACACCACAAAAACACAGCTGTACGTATTATTTAGGAATCTTAAAATGTTTTATTTGGATGCAAAGCAATTGAAATTCTGTGGGAGAGCGATGAGAAAGCGTACACAAAACATTGTCAAACTCCTCTGCTGAAAAATGTTACTCAAAACTTAACAATGCGCCTTTGTTTAAAAATATTTTTCAAATCTCGACTCAAAATAATGCCTTGGACAAAAATAATTAGCAACAAACTCCCGACATAAACATGTACTCATTTGTGCACAGAGTGAGAAGAACTTGGCCTGGGGAGTGATTTTACACCAAATACTGTAAGTCTGTTCACACATGTATACACCAGAGTACACAAACACTGGAGGCAGAGGCGGTGAAATGTCATTGTCAATGGCACTTGGCGTTGCTATTCTGGAAAATTTACTTTTCAGAGCTTTTGACCAGGTTATAGTTATTTTCGCTTCTCATTTCCCCTCTAGAAGTGATTCTTGCACATTCGAGCAATCTTTAAATCCGTTATTTTCAAGATGCCATTTTGCCATTACTGTATTTTTGGGGCTATAAAGTCACCGGATTATAAGGCGCAGTATCAAATAATATGTCAGTTGTGTCATTGTCCACACATAAGGAGCATCGGATTATAAGGCACAATAAGAGAAACAAAACGTGTGTCGGATAAATGGAACTTTATTCAGGTCATTTACAATAACTCTCAGTTGTAGCTAACACAAAAATACAAGTTTAACAGTTGGTGATTTGGGCATCAAACATGCCCGGATCCTCTCAACATTGTTCTGTTTTAACACTAAAATACAAAAGCTGAAATCTGCATGGTAATGGTGGCATTTTGGGTCCTTGTACAGCACACGGCAGAACTACCGGTATGTTGCACAGTCGCCCTATATGTGGCCAACATATTACTCCTCCTGACTCGCCCACTAATACGTTATTAGACTAATGTGGACAACATCAAATCGGTTGGAGGTTAAACACAACCAAAGGTCACACATAAGGCCACTGGATTATAAGGCCACTGTGGATTTAGGAGAAAATGTCATGATTTTAGATGCACCTTATAGTACGAAAAACAGAACTGGTACATGTCAACTGCTTTGTACTTACTTTGTTTTTTAAATTGGTGAAACATGTAGGATTCAGTAGTGTCACATAGTTATTTTGGTACAAATGAGAAAAATCTGCTACTCGCGAGTTTGATCTGCTTCTCTTCATAAAACATAACACCGCAAGAACAGCAGGGGGCCAAGAATAGAGCCTTGTGGCACGCCCATGCTGCAAGGTCTTAAGGTAGATGTAACATTCCTTACTACTACACATTGCTGCCGCCCACTGAGATAAGATTTTATTCAATTTATTGTGTTCATATTGAGATGGAAGTTTGACAGTTTGCCGATGAGTAAGTCATGGTTAACTGTTTCAAAGGCCTTTCGTAAGTTAAGAAAGACCCGTCCACCACTGATCCACCATCCAGGCTAGATTTGATGTCATCTAGTAAGTAGCAGCAGTCTAAGTAGAGTATTTTTTCCTAAACCCAAACTGGAAAGAGTTTAATGCTGAAATGTCAAGTCGAGATGCTCCACAAGCACCACTTTTTCAAAGACCTTGGAGATGGTTGGTAGGATGATTATGAGGCGGTAATTTGAGACCAGAAGTCCCCTGACTTGAATACTGGGCTTGATTATTGCTTTTTTAAGATTGTGGGGAAAATATTCTCATTTATGGACTGATTTATGAGTTGTGTTTGTTCGTGTCAATTCACAGCAAAAACTGGAGTGTTAAAATTTCAGGGTAAAATATTTCAGAGTTGTTTTTAATCCCAATTTAAACTATTTGAAAGTTAAATGTTGGTTCGAGTTGGGTTTTTTTTCCAGAGTTGATATGGTTAAAGTTAAATCAACTTCCCTTAGTGTTAATTTGGCACCTTAGACTTAGACAAACTTTATTGATTCACAAGGGAATTTTTGGGGCGACAGCAGCTCACACATCACAACATATTAAATTACAGAGAGGAAAAAAATCTAAAATAAGTTACAAAAATGATAGAGCTAACAAGTTTGAACCAATTTTGTACATAATTTCATCCTAAATTAACTAAAATAAAGTGAAAAAATAAAACGTCTCTGTGCGTTGTTTCGCTAAATCAAGATAATCCGACACAGTTAGATTCAAAATGTCAATTTAACTCTGGATTTCGGGGTTAAACAAGAACTTCTAGAACACATTGGACTCATATAAACCCTGAGAAAATGTTAAAATTGATTCCGTGAGAGTCAATTTTAACACTCCACTTTTTGCTGTGTACGTATATGTGTGTCAGTGTGAAATAAAAACTCGTGCAGAAAGTTTTTGTGCTTGAAATTCGCAGGTTTCGCTTTAATTTCTATGTGGTTTCAGTGAACAGCAGCAGCTCTGAGCGTGTCCTGAATAAGAGCATCAGGACTGTGTGTGGTGTTGTGCACAATTCTGACAGTGACCGGCCCAAAAAGTGCCTCGGCCCATTGGGAAAACTCCCGTTGCTCCACATGACCAGTCCAGCCCCGGTTACAAACAAAAGCACCGCGCTCCGGATGCAAAAAAACGCTTTTCTCAAAACTATATCTGACAAGTTTTTGATTCACCGAAGCAGAAATGACAGAATGACCGCGAGACAAGTGGGCGCATTATGCTGAAAGTCCCGGTGCAGGAAGTCCACGCTCACTCAGCCTCGTCTTAACACTCTTGGCAAACAGTAGCACTCTTAAATCTCCACGGACCCAGCAACCCGAGCTGGACTCCCACATAATGAGGCTCCAGATTCCCTGCATATGTGTGTGTGCGTTTGTGCGAGCGGTATCGACGCACAACCGCCCCGCTCCACAGGCGTATTGATATTGTGTTTTTACCATCTTTAGCCGAGCGCATCCTCCACAAATAAACATTGTCTTTGAATGGAGTTATTCTGGTCGCGCGGATGAAAATGGAAGTGCTGATGACGCCGAGAATTGTGCGGCGCGATAATGCCCGACCTCCCACCGCTTAATGTGAGACGCCGAGATTCCACAGCCTCGAAGATCCCGCTCAGACCCGATCAGAACGCGAGCTAAACGGAGCTAATACAGCCATTACAATGTAGGCCGGCGTGAAATGTGATTGCCTTTGAAGGAGATTTGCAAAGTGTAGTAGTGACAGGCGGCACACACCTCTGACTCATTCATCTAGCACTACATAACTCTATATAAAACCTCTTTGTAGCTACAAGGTCTGGAACTCTCTGTGCGCCGTTATAAAACACCAACTGTGAACGACTTTTGACCTGTTAATTATGTAGACGCACTAAAATGTGAAAACTCCTGCAGCGTTTAAAGAAAGATTCGAGTTAGATCAAGACATTGGACAATATTTGAACATTTTAGAGTATTGGGTATCGACTTTAAATCTCCACAGAGGCCGATAATTTGTTCGGCCAACCATCTGTCTCCATATACATAAAGAATATATGCATAAAGTTTCATTTCAGCGCTAACGTCCAGGGAAGATACTGCAAAAATCTGTCTACACTAATGTCTTATTCAGTTTTTAGTCCATCCACTCTGGGTTCAGTTCATTTTGTATTGAAAAATTGAAATTGAAATGTTTGTATTAATCCGCTCAACATGATCTTAGCGCTTTTATTTCACTATTTTGTCTGTATTGTCCTTTTCCTAATATGGAAATTCACCCCTATTCACGCCGCTAGCTTCAGTGAGCTTCATTTGACTGGACCCGAACGCTAAGGGCGATGTCACATTGCCTTAGTCCACTTCTTTATACATCCATGTTTTGCAGCACAGCAAGGTCGTGGATGCGTTTGTACCAAATTCAAATTAGAGAAGTTGAGTAAATTTAACAAAATCAGCAAAAAATATCTGCAGAGCTAATCACTGATTGGTTTCTCTGGATTCCATATTGACATCGGCTCTGGAAAAATCCGTACTGGTCGATTTGTAGTAAAAAAATGCCCTGAATGTGCAGCTGTAACCTAACTAGAAACCGAACTTTCTTGTGCAGCAGTATAATCCATTCTTATTTGTTCCACTTACATCAGAAGTGCGTATTAATTTATTACTACAGCGACAGAAAAAGACATTTCTGTGCCTCTTTTATGCCCGACAAAGAAATAAATATTGGACCCAACATTTATTTTATACATTATTGAGCAGTGTAGAGTCTCAGATTCTTTAAAGCTCATTTTGTTTGCGGACCAAATTTGGCTCATTAATGTGCCTAATTATGTTAAAAATGAAAATGTCAAAATTTAAACTATGGTTTGAAGTTAACAAATTAAACTTAAAGAAGAAGATGAGAGAATTAATGATATTTAGTTATAAAGCATGGATGTTGAAATGGACGAATTGATACTGCACATGAAGTTCCTAAGTGTAATAATCAATTTTCTACTTTTTTTCCACAATGATTGTCCAAATATATGATAAAGACACATGTTTGAAATAAATAAATACAATAAAATGAATAAATATATCTTTTAAAGCTTCTATATTACACAACATTGACTCTTGTGAGCTTTAAGTCATGTTGTAATGTTGTTACCTTCTCAAAAACAGACCTGGAGTTGTGTTTCGTTTCAATCCCACGCATTTGAATAATTTAGTCGTTTTTATTGTGAGAAAACGACATTACAACATAAGATTTAAAAATAGCGTCATTTGGGAGCTGGAATGGGGAGGTCGTGTCATCCTCGGGTCAATTAAAACGACGGAAAAAGGTGAAAACAGTGGCGCGCTGAAGAGAAATCCCTTTATCTTTACGGAGTGTGTACATGGTCTGTGTACACGCTGCGGGCTCGTATATCCTTCAGTTCTGGCGCGAGGTAAGTACTTCAAGGAGAATGAACACCGGGGGAGGGTTTTTTTTGAAGACGCGCGTGGCGGAACACGTCTGAAGCCAACGCAAACGCCTCTTTTCATGTCCCAATTACTCCTCTCCACGTTATCGACAGGGGCGGGTCGGCAGCGGCTCCGGCTCCGTCCTGGTCCCTCCGTGGTTTTCATTCTGATGCTGCAGGATGCAAAGACGCTCTGGGTCTCGTACAACTCCCCATAAATACTAATAAGGCTGCAGCTCGTACACAGTGGAATACATAGTGCTGCATATATTTACCGTGCATCTTGTGCTATTAACGCGCCCGGATTACACAACGTCGGCTCTTGTGAGATTTGAGCCTCGTCGAAAACAGACCTGGAGCAAGAGTCCTGCACCGGGTACCTGCAAAGAGCTGCTGAAATGGGCGGGTTTTAACGTTCTGTAATTTTGCGGGCGAGTCTGTCCTCGTCCTGTTAGATCAGTAGTTTCCTTCGCTGCTGAAATGGGCGGGTTTTAACGTTC
>KN506412.1:0-11219 GCA_000787155.1 Scartelaos histophorus
CACTGCCAATAAGAATGTAAATCTGTACACAATGTAACACAATCTGGTGAGAAAGAGCTGACTTGGCTGGCGCTAAAACAGGTGATTTGTGAAATTTGTTGAAAATCAAACGAAAAATGCTGAAAATACTCATCCCGGCGTCTTGAAAATTTTTTGTTTAAAACCATTTCGTATTTTTTTTCTCTTAAAACTTTTTGGGCTAACATGTGCGTGGTGTCACCATGGTAACCGCTGAACATTACACCAATAGAGATACGCGTAAAACACCTCCAGTATGTTTTATCAATAGAAAATAGAAAAACACAGCGACAATAGCCTCTCTCAAACGGACAAAATTACTATATTTCAGTCCAAGTATGTATTATGTGGGAGATGAAATGTGTTAAAATGAGTGGGTGATTTGCTGGTGTATCCCAACAAGGTGTGAAATTAATATTGTGAAAACCTAACATTAATAGAGAAACAAATGAATAGAAGACTTACTTTAATTTATTTCTTCACTGCGGAAAAATAGCTCGACTAATATTTCCTTTCTTACGGGTTTGTGAAAATAATTTGAAGTGTGAGGTTGGCCTTGGGTTTTGTTCGGAGCAAGTGCACTGAATAGTAAATGCAATTCCACTTTTTGTTGTTGACCTTGGAGCAGGTGAATGCTACAGAGAAAAATAAGTTTTTTTTAAGTGTTTCATAAGTCCAGACCTGTTCTATATTGTACTGGTAATTCTACTGCACAACTATATGATGAGATTATACTTCAAAACTCACTCTCTTCCCCTTTGAAATGTATTACCTGAAGAATCCAATTCAGTCTTAACAATATACAAGGTTAAAGTAGATGCTGCTTTGTTCGTAATTGTCATAAAAATAAATGAAAAATAAAATCAAGAACTTGTAGCACTTCTGTTGTGAAAAATGTAATCTTCTTAAAGGGCCTGTTCCCACTTTATTTCCATGTATTTGAGCAAATTTGTCTTGCCCCAATACAGATATTAAATAAACAGCTCTTGAGGGAAGTCTAAATATCTAAATATCTAAATATAAAGCAGCATATTGTCTGAGGATGTTACCTGGTTAGCATGCTAGTTGTTATTAGCTTTATAGTGAGAAAAACAACAAGATTCACGTTTAAAAAAAAAAACAAAAATCTACATTTGGAAAACATATTTGTACAAACTAGACCTCTGTTTCCAATGTAGGCTGTGAATGTTACGCTAATAGAGTCATGAATTTGTTTTGAACAGTTTGGGAGAAGTGGTTTATGGAAAAAGCGCAGTGGAGAAGTCCGGATATTTACCTTTGACGCAACAATCTGAGCCAAATGCAAACAGACCATTTTTGAGTGCTCGGAGAAGACAATTTTGGATTAATGGGTTACTGAAACAAGCGTGAAGCGGAATACGACTCCAGGTATGTTTTGAATGCTGGGATGTTTTCTGTTGGAGAGATGGTTTTATATGCAGCAGATCTAAACAGCTGCATCCACGCAGCCAGCTCAAAAACAAAGATGGACGCCTACAGGATCAAAGCGTCCTCCATCGGCGCGCTGGAGATTGTCGCTGCAGGTAGAGAGGATATTCCCCCAGCGCCATGCTCATAAATCCCACTCGATATTCATGGTCAAACAGAGAGAGAGAGAGTTAAAGAGGGAGAGAGAGAGAAAAGAGGGAGAGAGAGAGAGAGAGAGAGAGGAGAGAGAGAGAGAGAAAAGAGGGAGGGGGAGAGAGAGAGAGAGAAAAGAGGGAGGGGGAGAGAGAGAGAGAGAAAAGAGGGAGGGGGAGAGAGAGAGAGAGAAAAGAGGGAGGGGGAGAGAGAGAGAGAGAAAAGAGGGAGGGGGAGAGAGAGAGAGAGAAAAGAGGGAGGGGGGGGGAGAGAGAGAGAAAAGAGGGAGGGGGAGAGAGAGAGAGAGAAAAGAGGGAGGGGGAGAGAGAGAGAGAAAAGAGGGAGGGGAGAGAAAGAGAGAAAAGAGAGGAAAAGAAAGAGAGAGAGGGGGAAAAAATGGTGAGAGAAGGTGAGAAAAAGGCGAGAAAAAGAGAGCTCTTTTCTCTCTTCTTCTCTCTCTCTCTCGGGGGGAAAGAGAAAGAGAGAGAGAGAGAGAAGCAAAAGGGAGAAAAAGAGGAATAGACAGAGTTAGAGTTAAAGAGAGAGAGACAGAGAGAGAGAGAAAGAAAAGAAGGAGAAGGAAAAAAGAGAGAGAAAAAGAGAGAGGGAGTGAGAGAAAACAAGGGACAGAGTTGGAGTTAGAGAGAAAGGAGGCAGAGAGAGAGAAAGAAAAGAGGGAGAGAGAAAAGAAGGAGAGAGAGAGAGACAGAGAGAGGGGAAATAGAGAAAGAGAGATAGAGAGAATGAAGGAGACTGAGAGGGAAAAGAGGGAGAGACAGTGAAAGGGAGATAGGGAGAGAGAGAGACTGAAAAGAAGAAGAAACTGGGATAGAGAGGAGGGAGAAAGAGAGAGAGAGGATAAAAGAGACTGAGAAGAGTGTGAACAGAGTGAGAACAAGATAGAGAGAGAGAAAGAGGGAGAGTATAGCAGCCCCAGTCCTCCAAAGAGCCTGGCTGCCTCTGTGTTCTCAGCTGCTGTGAAAATCATCAGAAAAAATCCTCTGTTTTCCCCCATGTCCCTCGGCTGATCATAGCCTCATGTTTATGTATCAGGGACGTGGACAAACTGGGGAGCTGTTACCACCGCATGTTTCTTTCAATCCAACTCACAGAAAAATATCGAAAAGATCTGCGCCGTGTGCCGTTCGTGAACCAGGAAGTGCGCTGTTATTCTACTAGTTGCTATTAGCCTTCCGCCTTGGTCTCTGGAAGTTGTGGAAAGCTCTTATGAACGTTAAAGAGGAGATAAAACACATTTCTAAAGCTAACATTTTAATAGATTTATAAAAAAGTTAACATTAGGCTAACTGAATAAGACAAGACGCTCCCAAAGTCTAATCAATATGTTGTAGTAAACAGACAGAAATAGCAGTTTATAGATAATTAGCTGAATGTGATGTCATGCCTGGCCGGATAGCAATTAGTAATGCTTCATTGATATAAAGTACTTATTCTTTCAATTACAGTGACTATAAATGGCATCTTATTTATGGCTTCTTCTCTTGTCTAACCCGGCAACAGTCGCCTACAGGATGTGGCTGAGGGAACAGCTCCATAAACGCTCAATCACGCTGAACAATTTTACCTGAGATCGTTCACATACAATTTTCGATCATAATAATAATGCAAATATCCATTTTTCTGCATGATATGAATGTACGTTTGCAGTCTAAAAACATGTGTGAAGAAACTAGCTAGTTAAAAGGTGCCAAACTTGTCTGGTGGTGCTTGTCTCCATGGATGTTATTGCTTTGTCTGGAAATGTCTGCAGAATCACTTTAAACTTGTCTATCTCCAAGGAGACAAACAGTGGACTTCACCACGCCAAGTTACGGGTCAGATCTGTGGAAAGGCAACCCTGCTCACAGTAAGTTTTTTTTAAGCCATAAAAGAATCTACAATTGAAATGAAATGAAATAAGAGATGTACCGTATTTTTCGGACTATAAGGCGCATCTAAAATCATGACATTTACTCAAAAATCAACAGTGTGCTTATATGTGACCTTTGGTTGTGTTTAACCTCCAACCGATTTGATGTTGTCCACATTAGTCTAATAACGTATTAGTGGGCAAGTCAGGAGGAGTAATATGTTGGCGACATATAGGGCGACTGTGCAACATACCGGTAGTTCTGCCGTGTGCTGTACAAGGACCCAAAATGCACCTGTTAAGAGACATGCACCATGCAGATTTCAGGTTTTGTATTTTAGTGTTAAAACTGAACAATGTTGAGAGGGATCCGGGCATGTTTGATGCCCAAATCACCAACTGTTAAACTTGTATTTTTGTGTTAGCTACAACTGAGAGTTATTGTAAATGACCTGAATAAAGTTTGATTTATCCGACACATGTTTTGTTTCTCTTATTGCTCCTTATAATCCGATGCTCCTTATGTGTGGACAATGACACAACTGACAAATGATTTGATACTGCGCCTTATAATCCGGTGCACTTTATAGCCCCAAAAATACGGTATGTTAAAGGTCATATATCTGATTTTCTCTCCATACATGTTCATGAGAAAAAAAATTATCTTTCACCACAAATATAGTGTATAATCAGCTACTGAGGAGTTTAGACACAACGAAATCTAGGCTCTCCAAAGACGCAAATACTGCACAAGGAACAGTACAGTTAAAAGGGCTTTATATAAATGGCCAAAACCAACGTGTTTCGACTATGACAGATCTTCATCAGGGCTTAGTTAGGCATTGACCTCTGTCTGCATTTAATTATAAGGCCTTTTATTGTCCGATAATCTTGAAGTGCACGTTAGCATGCTAGTTGTTGTTATCTTTACCCCACTCTCTCCTCACATTGAATAATTAGGATACTGAAAATGCCTAAATTAAGTGAGGAATAACTTGGGACCACAGCAAGCAACTAGATCTTTTAAGACTGTAAAAAAAAAAGGTAAAAATCAGGTGCAGCACTTTTGAGCAATTATTATGATTTCAAGACAGAATTGAACTGGGAATGTTCTCTGACAACAACAAACAAGACTATAAAAATGTGAAGGCTGCGTTTGACAAATTGCTCTAAGTGGCTCGTGGGGCTGCGGTTGTCAGTTACGCTGGAGACCCCCGCCTCCCATTCTTTGTGCAGGATAATGTGAATGAGGTGATTGTGGAGAGGACTTAAGAATAGAGAGAAGGAATGGTTTTGTGTATTGCTGCAAGACTGAAGTCCTCCACCACTGAAGGGCTCTTTCTACTTTAAAAATGCAGTTCTTTGATCGAGTGGATCGATTGTCCAAGGTTTCAGAGGGGGAAGCGTGCGAGGATATGTGTGGGGAATACGTAGCATATTAAAGATAGTCATGATAATGTTTAAATATTTAGATCTGCTTTTGTCTCAACACATTCTCTGTATTTGTTTTCAGCTCACATAAAAGTGCAACATTTTCTTTATTGGTAATGCTACTTGGTGTATAATACATCAGACTTATAAAGTGCTTTTTGGACACTAAAAAGACTCTTTACAAATAAACAGAAAAGGCTCATTCACATATAACTGACTTCTATAATAGCAGAGCCACTGTGAAACTATACTAGAATTATTTAATAGCAATATTTCAGAAATATGAAGATGGTTTTGGATAAAAACGACCAACTAGCAGATGTTTGTTTAAAAGGCCATCATCCTAACATGGCTGTAGCTCCATTTGGTCCATTTTGCATAATATAGGACAATTAATAGAACAGTAGCAAGTGTAAAAAGTAAATTAAAGACTATATAATGTGTCTTGTTCTTCTTGTGTTCTATGTTTTCCTTCTGCAATGTTCATACTTGCGTGTATCTAGTTCAATGATAAGAAAAGCAGTTTGACCCTCCCCCTTGTTCATCAATAATTACTGTCATCGGGCACTGCAGTATAAATAGGGCTGAGAGTTGTAGTGAATGGGGAAAACTGAGTAATTACACAAATGAATGCTCTGAGGGAATAAGAGAGTGGAGCCAGAGAGATGTGAAAAGACGCTGCTCAAAGTGACACAGAATTGCCAATCTCAAATACGGCAATTGAAAACTTTTAAATAGGGGCTGATTGGATTGGACGACGGCAGAGTGGGTAACGTGCAGATTTCTTCGCGTCATCTTTAAACATGCATGTGGACAGGTGAATATAAATACAGAAAAATATGTAAAAAGTAAAGTCTTTTTTTTTTTTTTTTAGCTGCACTCGTTCATGCTAAGGCTAATATAGTTGCAGGTAACTATGGTAACTGCATGCAACTCTTAGTTCAAAACTTTTTTCTTTGAAAGCTCCATCTGCAAACGTCGAACATTTCTGAAACAAATCTTGGATCAAGGCAAAGGGGTAAAACTATTGATTTGAGATGTACTTTTTTTGCCTTTAAAGGTCTTATATTACTCAAAATTGACTTTTAAAGCTTTTAAATCGTGTTATAATGTTGTTAAAACATACCTGGAGTTGTGATTTTTTTCATTCCCACATGTTTGAATAACCCTTTATGATGCTCTGTTCCACCTTGTGATGTCATAAAATTGTACTTTTCAAGTTAAATTTTACCTTTTGTTTAGTCGAGGTGGGCAATAAATGGCTAAAATGGAGTATGGAGTTTAAAAACACAGTGGAGCACTTCATGTATCATCACAAAGTGGAGCAGAAAACTCAAACAGAAAACTAAATATGCAGCGTTTGTGTTTTAAACGTGTGTGAAAGAGACAAAACACAACTGTGGGTATGTTTGTGTCGAGGAAACATTATAAATCCATCATAGATCAGAAAATAGCGTAACATGTGCCATTTAAAACTGCTTCTCTGGTATCAAAAAATCGTAATTATACACAGAGTTCGCAAAGGTGCAGGATTTTACAGCTTCGAAATTACCACTTAGCCTATGTTACGTGGAAAAATATCAGATAAATACATTGAAATGACACGGAGCGGCTGAAAGTTGACCATTTTTCTTTGCTTTTTTTCATAGATTTTGATTCTGCCAAGAGCATGCGTCACCTTCCAAATGACTGGTCTAAAATGATAGGTCTAAATAATAACCACATGTAGGAGCTCTCACCGGGAAAGCAGCTCAAATCAGGACTTGAATAGAGAAAATCAGAGGCTACACCCGATTCACTGGATTTGGCTCATTTTTGAACGGCGCACCTGTGTAGGGGTCGGTATCTCCCATGGTGCCTGTCATTAGAGGGAAGGAAAATATAAGTAAGAGTAGGGTTCACAATAAATTGAAAAACATAGCTTATAATTTCAGAAGTGCTCCGCAACAAAGCGTCTTGAGTATAATTTGGTTGTATTGTTTGCGGTTTCATTTCTCCCGTGGCCGGTCAACGTCTCGTGATGTGAGATTGTGTACAAATATTTGAACGTGCAAGTTTGTAATAGAAGAAATACAACACTTTAAGGTCTGATGTTACAGAAAATTGACTCTTGTGACTGGTAACACTTCGAAAACAGACCTCGAGTTGTGTTTTGCATGTTTAAGTAACCCTTTATTATTAGTCTGTCTGCATATCTAAAGCTCAAAATGCTCTGTTCCACCTTGTGATGTCATGAAGTGGTATTTTCCAGGTTAAAAGCTACAGTTGACCTTTAATTCAGTAGAAATAGTCAATTCCAGGGCTAAAATTATGCAAAGGTGTATGGAGTTACGGTCTATTACCTACTTGTTTCCATGGCAATGTTATTGCTTTGTCTGGAATGTTCCATGATCTTAATTTCAATTTTGGGGAGAGTTTTTCCTGAAAAACCTGAAAAAATGACTTATTGGATTATTTTAGGAAGGTGTCGATAAATACATCTAGCATTTATTCATTAGGGATGTTTCTGTTGCTCAAAAATACAATAATTTCTCGTGTGAATAGGGGCGCCTCTCCACAGATGTGAACTGTAACCCGCTTATCTCCCTCATGATAGATACGCTTAATCTATACTGTGGAACATTCAAGGCAAATCAATGACATTTCCAAGGAGAAAAGCAGGTGGCGGACGCTTCACTAGAAATGTTACACAGGATTATTAAAAAAAACCTCAACAAATATTTATTGACTTATGTATACTATTGGCTAAAAGATTGATCGCAATATGTTGGAAAGATATTAATAAACCAAGTATAGGAAGGTGGTTGTCTGAATTATCCACAACTCTGCCCTTGGAAAAAAATACTTATACAATAAAACAAAAGACCTTTCAAAAAAAATTTGGGATCCCTTCATAAAATATAAAGCTATGACAGATTTGACAAAGATCATGGAAAATGTTTAAAACCATTTTTGACTCTCTGCTATACTGAATATATAAATTGTAACCACAGTATTTGTTTTTGATGAACAAGCATAAATTATTGTCCCCAATTTGATTTTGTACATCCAGGTATTATGGTTATTTTTGTTTAGTTTTTCTTTTTTTTTTAATTGTTTACAGTACATGTGTATTTGTTTGATTTCATTATAAAAAGAAAAAAAACAATAAAGATAATGTTTGCAAAAAAAGTGCACAGTGCACCTTTAAAATACATTTTAAATGAGGAAACAACATTATAACAGATTGCGATAAAGGTGAAATCATGATCTGACTGCAAGAAAATCGTCATATTAATTTTTTGGCACATCCTCCTCCCCGTAGCTTAATGTGTCTGTGCAATGTAATAATGAAGAGCACGAGTCAATAAACTTGCTAAACTCCTTTGAGCTTTCTTGCACAGATGTAATAAGATCTCACTATTATGAACATTGTCGTCATTTCAGAGTCCCGGAGTCCAGTGACTAATAAAATGATTTGGTTAAATATTTGGATTTTATGCATTTTACTCTCCTAAAAGTCAGACTGACGCAAAACTCAAACTCGTTTCATTTTGACCTCAAGTTGAAGGTGCACAATGTAACTGAGAGGCTGCCACCTTTTTGTCTGCATGAATATTTGATTAGCTCCACAGTATGGCATTAATATATCTATCTGCATGCAAAGACAACCTGGAAATACCAAGTAAAAGCATATTTTTTTGCATTTTGAGCAATAATAAAATGATTGCATGTTGTTAATATAAGTTTAACGTCCAAGAAAACGCATTAAACAACCCCTAAAGAAAGAAAAGTTACTCAAAAGGGCTCATTTTATGCTATTTTATGATCTTTTTTGTTTCCTCATCACAAAAATACACCATGTTCCACCTTGTGATGTCATGTGGTTAATACAAGAAGAGCTCCACTGCGTTTTTGCACTCCATACACCTTACATTAGAACGATTTAGATGATTTCAGCCCTGGAATTTGCAATCTCTACTGAAAAAAAGCTAAAAAAGTAGCTGTTAACTTGAATAGTAACACTGCATGACGTCACAAGGTGGAAAAAAATGTTGAGCTTTGTATGTAGACAGAATGGAATGAAACAAAACGCAAAGCTCAATGCTGCATCTCTGCAATCACTGCACCTTCCCACATGAAACAAAAACTGGCACAACAAGTGAACTAAGGTGATTTTTTTTTTTTTTACTTTTTACTACCCATCTCTATCAAGTCTCCTCCTTGTGGGCATTTGTGTCATACGCAGCTGTTTTATGACCCAAAGCCAAAACAAATCTGGGCCTTGCATTGCTCTCCCCGAGGTTAGCTATACTTCTAACCCAGATGGCTCTTATTGCAGGCTGAAAAACAGGACACAGAATACATGAGAGGGGTACGTGTGCAGAGGTATGCAGGCAGGGAGTGTGCGAGCTCTAGTTTCTCATACGCACTGGTGCCAAACTAAATGTCTTTGTTGTTGGGAAGTGCTCTCTTGTTTAGCTCTCAGCAGTTCCAGCTGAGATTTGATTTATTATTATCAAATATACTGTAATGAACACTTGGGGGCAAAAACAAACTTGTAGTGGAAGACATGCCAAATGTAGTAATAGTACTCCACTGTGCTCGCTGTGGTTTCTATTATGTATATGTGAGCATTTACATAGAATAGACAGAATGTGGGACTTACTAGAGTTAATATTTACATGTGTGAATGTATGATGAGGAAACACAGCTGCGGTCATGAATTGGTAATATTCAAATGGAGTTTGGGGACACCGAGTTGTCCTAGAAGAGGATGGGTAACTAAAATGCCACATTTTGGGTTTTTTGCGCCAATTTTAACAGAGACTTGCCATAGAACCACAGATGGAAATGAGACTTCATGGCTAAATTTAATGTTTAGTACTGTTCATTTTTAAAATAAGCAAATAAATAAAGAGAAGTGAAGGGAACAGCATGGTTTCAATGATTAAGAGACTCAGGTCCATCTTGGAGGACACAAATCAATCTTGGAGGACTCCTGCTGTAAAGATGTAATCACGTGGCCGACCAATCACAGAGCAGCAGGGAGATCTGTGCAGAAGCCAAAGGCCCAGCGCCCAAACAAACTACAACAAACTGAGAGCCTTTGCAGACTGATAATGTGCAGGACTCAAGTCAGAGTCACTCCTGTCAATCTGGATCCATGGAGACACCACCGGGCTATGTTAGAGTTCAGATCTGTGGAGAGGCGAGCCCACACTATAATAAAACACCTGTGATTGAAAACGTGCAAGATATATCTGTTTAAAACCTCTCCATGGAGAAACAAACACCACCAGAAAAAATAGTGCACCTTTAAAGCGGATCAATCAATACATCAAATTACAAAATATTATGGAATCTAAATTGTTTAAGTAAGAAAAAAAAATATCCAAAATATGTGAATTTTGGGGGATTTAGTGCCTCCGCCTCATCGCAAAAAGGTCTGAGGCTTTTCAGTTTCTCCCCATTTCGGTTCAGGCTTCCATTAGTTTCCCCTATACCTCCAAAACATTATGAATACCCTCTTATAGAACGGAGAAACAAAAATAAAATCTGTGCAATTTATTTTTATGTTGTTGGCTTGAACAGTAGCCAGTGTTCTGCAGATCCACACCAGAACAATCCTAAAACCAAAGAACGACTCTTGGCTGCATGAGGAGGCACAGTATATATTGAGTGATTAATAGTGTGAAAGTTGGGCACAGACCTGGGTGTGACTGACAGTCTCTTATCTCGCACACGCCTCGTATAAGAAGAGGCTGAGGGGCTGCTGCAGATAAGAAACACACTGAGAGCAAAACTATTTATCGAAATATGAGACGTGGGCATCGTGGGGACGTTTAGTGTGGTAAAAATCAGCATAGATATGTTATTTTGTCTGGGATTTTCCACAGTTTGACATTAAACCTATTTATCGTATATTTATCCAATTAAATGCACATAATTTACTTTTCCAAATCACTTTATAGTACTTTTTGTGCATTATTCATTCATTAATTCCGCACAAAGTGATGGTAAATTACTATTGTAGTGATGGTAAGTTACTATTATAGTCACAGCTGCCCTTGTGTAGACTGAAAGAAGAGATATAACTTGAGATATAACCTGCTTGTCTCTGTGAAGATATAAATTTAATGCTTTATTGTGCAATGCTGTTGTCCATGACCATAAAATGTTTTCATAATTTCACAAAATATGAATTAATATACAGCGCAAGCACATATTAAATGCTAAAAATTCCTTTAAAGAATAACGACTGCGCTTGAGCCTAAGATAAAAGTATAATCTATAACATCCATGGGTTATTAAGTTTATTCTATATCATTTTAAATCA
>JACN01025281.1:0-22151 GCA_000787155.1 Scartelaos histophorus
ATAATAATAATAATAATACACTGAAAAGTATATTTTTCAATTGTATGCCTCTATTTTGGCCATGATGCAATTCTGTTCACTAGAGCTGCAAATAAGGACAATTTAAGTAGTAACAATTATACACAGAGATTTTTTTAAAATACATTTTAACTAAATAAAGGTTTTTTTTGTTTGTTTGTTTGTTTGTTGTTTTTTTTACATTTTGATGTTGCTAGCATTACAAAAGGTCTTTCGGCATGTTTGTTTAGTCCAAGTAACAATAATGATTATCAAATTCCAATTATGATTAGTTTAATAGCCAACTAGTCACAGTTATTCTGATTAATCATTGCAGGCCTATTCTTTTGCATTCATATTTTACAGCTTGTTTTAATGTGATGGAAATTACGTGTTCTATTTATTTGAATGTATTACATAAAAACCACATAAAACCCAAACGCTGACATTGATAGCGCTGATTGATGAGTTTCTGTTTATATTTTTTGCTACAGGGTTTTTTTGCTATAAGGTTTTTTTGTGTTGACTTTTTTCCCAGGGTTTTGCTTATTCATGATCTTGACTAGAAAACTGTAAAGAAGAAAATGCAAACTTTCATATATTTTTCTTGTAGCTTGTCATCATTATCTTGGCCGTTCTGCTGTGCTTAGCGGGAATCCTGTTTATCACAATGAACTGGCATTACCGCAGAGTGTAAGACCACTTTGCTTTTCTTTTACAACAGTGTTAAGCATTTTCTTTTTATACAGTCTAACTTGCCACAATCCTGTTACTTGTTGCAGACATGAGAGAAAGCTAAAAGCTGTTGTGGCTGGCTCTTCTGGTATGATACACTTGGCAATATATGATTATTTATTAAATACATCATTATTGTTTGAAGCTTTTGTCAAAATGTTTAATGAATATAATAATTATATGTTTTTGCTCTTTAGGAAACCCGGGTCTAATGGACATTTTGGACATGCCCAATACAAACAAATATTCCTTTGAAGGGTAGGTTTTTATTACTATCACTAATTAGGTCTGACAGAAATGTTGAGCAGTTATATTTTGTTTCCCATTGTTGCATATTATTGTTGTGTCCTTGGGCAAGATACTTAAACCGTCTTGCCTCCAGTATCTGTATGCATTGATAAATTAATTACCGGTAGTATTCTCTGCTCACACGCACATTTCCTGGTTTGGTACTGAGTTAGTCCTAATGTAGACTTATTTACAGAGATATTTACAGTGTCTATATTTACACACACACCAAAATCTCATCATTATCGGATTTCTGGGCTACTAAGATTATTTAAATGAAATGCAAACTGCAAAATCTGCAGTGAGTAATCAAATGGAATATCAGAGAGAATGTAGATCACTGGGCTGTTTACATGTCATATTAATTGTCTTATAACTCAAAAAATCTGTTAATTATCAGATTTTGAGCATACATGTAATCACAGCCATTGTTCCTTTGTCCAGGGCTAATCCAGTTTGGATGGACCCCTTCTGTCGTAACATGGAGCTGGCGGTTCAGGCCGATCACGAGGACGACCTCCCCGAAAACCTGAGTGACATCGCAGACCTGTGGAACAGCCCGGCCCGCACCCATGTGAGTGACACACTAAACTACAGCCGCACATTCTTGTAGATACCAACTTAGTGCAGTAGATCGCTTCAAAAAAAAAGATTAGATTAGAACAGAATATTTTTCTATACTTCTATTTTAAGTATTAAACAAATAAATCAACATTTGTAAGAAGACTGGTTCATGTATTAAGCTGCATTGCACAGTTTTTTGTAGAAGTAGAATCAAAAACTCAATTTATTTTTGTAGAGCTCAAAATCACAACAGAAGTCGCCTCGTGGGGCTTCACAGAATTGCCAATTTAACCAACAGAAAATTAGATGATCAAAACATGAAACAGTCATTAGTCAATAAAAGGCAGTAAGCAATACAAGTATGAATATTTTAATGTGTTTTCTTCTTAAGAAGCCTGTTGCAGTTTAGTCACGCTACAAAGTACAACTTAAACGTGCATTGTCTAACATTTCTGGTAGAGGGTTCACTACCTCCTTGTCAGTTGTTGAATTTAATGCTTTGAGTGGGATGTTGGCATTAATCTTATCTGTCTTGCAAGAGAAATGGTAACCCATCTCTGTCCATACTGCAGATTTCATAAAACTAACCGAGATTTATTCTCTTTTTATCTTGTTTTAAGGGATATATACTAAATGACTGCTAAATGTGTAAGATTATTAAGCTTTTTTTCAAGAAAATATGTATTTTTCCTTATTTAGTTTATAAACTAAATAAGGAAACTAAATTTATAAACTAGTTAGAATACACACAAAACAAGACGTTAGCCTTTTCTAAAACAAGAGTAATTTTAGGTTTTATAAAATAAAGCTTTTACATCACTTAAATATTTTTTGGATTATTGCTTAGACAAGTGATTTTATCTTATTTTGAAATTTATGAAGGCCTAGATATATTTTTTCATTTTAAGATTTCTTGATAAGTGTTAGCCTTTTCTAAAACAAGCTTTTACATCACTTAAATATTTTTTGGATTATTGCTTAGACAAGTGATTTTATCTTATTTTGAAATTTATGAAGGCCTAGATATATTTTTTCATTTTAAGATTTCTTGATAAGTACATTTCACTTACAGCATTGACAGATAATGTCTCTTGTTTCTAGTGCATTTTAACTTAAATCAAGTGTATTTTTCTAGTTTTAAGGAGGAGTATTTTTGCAGTGCATTTCTTGTAGTAGTCGTTCTGTTCTCATCTGTTTGCCTCACCATTTAAAGCCTGGTAATATTCTCCATATTTTCACTCAATACATTTTTTGTATTTTTTATTAGGGTACATTTGGTCGAGAGCCTCAAGCCAAACCTGAAGATGATCGGTATCTGAGAGCCGCCATCCAGGAGTATGACAACATCGCCAAACTGGGACACCTGATGCGGGACGGGCCCATCAAGGTGAGGGGCAATAGATTATTTCTGTAATTAGATAATTTTGTATTTTTTTCCCTTTTATATCAATTAACATACATTTTTCAGAGAGCAGTTAAAATAACTCTACTAACTTAGTATTATTTAAAGTGGCAAAGATCATTGTCAAATAACAAGTAAAAACAGATCCTAAAACTCAAAACTGTTATCACTTATCCAGGTGGAAACAAAAAAAAAATAACTTTATGATAAAAAAGACATACAATCGGTTGATATGAGTGTAGATTAAAATCAGATAATGTTGTTTTTTTAAATATTTTTTGGTCTATGTTCAAAATTGACGATAAAACACATTCATAACATATATTTTCTCTGTAACTTAACACAGAAAAGTGAAATGTCTGTTTGATCTCACATAATATTGATCCATACTGCTGTCCTCTCAGGGCTCTCTGCTGAAGGTGGTTTTGGACGACTACCTGAGGTTAAAAAAGCTCTTTGCAGCTCGACTGGTCACGAGCTACACTGGGCAGGAGGAGAGCTCTTCTGTCAGCGAGGTGGGCCTAGAGTGGAGCTGTCCCTGTCTGCCCCCTACTGGACACTCTGAGCTATTTACCTTCTGTCTTTTGTGATGGGCTTTTTGCTGTTGACACGGTGCACGCCTCTCACTGTCTTTGCTTTTTCTTTCCTGATAGGATCAGTCTGTGTGGATTTATTCATGTATGATGCTGCTTTGGGATGCTTCTTTCAATGTTTTGCTGTAACCTACTTATGACCATAACCTACTTTATTTCTTTCTCAGGTTTTACATTCAAACATTTTTCCTTGACAGAGTTATTAGCATTTTGCACTAGAATGAAGTTACATTTGTAAATAGAACTCATTTTGTTGTTGTGCTACATTAGATGTGGTTGCTTTGTTTTTTTATTGCAGCTTGACTTCCCTCTACAGAGAAGTTAAAACATGTAATATTTTGGCAAAACCTTAGGGAAAGGTTCATGACGAAAAATTAGTGCATAGCGATTCACAATTTAAAACTAAATATTTTATTTACTGGCTGGGGAAACGTCCTCAATTTGTTGCATATAAGTTATAACAGGAAGCATGAACTGATGAATAGTAGATTTAAATGTGTGACAGTTATAGCACAGAGTTACAAAGGTGTTGCATTTCTTTTACACTTTTGATATTACACTCATTTCTCTTTTCCCAATTTCCAGCTACTAGAATTTTCTACAAAACTCCTCCAAAACACACAGCTGACTTACTGAAGTAACTGCATGTATTTCCCTGTCCACAGCTGATCCAGAGCGACCTGGATGACGATGATGACGAGCGGTTGGGCATGGGGGGCGGAGGTCGGGGCACTTTACGTTTTAAGCACAAACTGCCGATGGAGCTGAAGGGTCCGGAGGGGGTCCATGTAGTCCATGGCAGCACGGGCACGCTCCTCTCCTCGGACATCAACAGCCTGCCCGAAGACGACCAGAGGGCTTTGGCACGCTCTCTTGAAGCTCTAAACTCCGATGGGGGGCTGTACTCTGAAAGAAATGCCCGCACTGAGTCGGCAAAATCTACCCCCATGCACCGGCACAAAGATGGGGATACGCACACACTTTCGGATAGCCCTCTAGAGATCACCGAGTTATGACTAGCCGAGGCCTCGCTGGTTTGAGCTAACTTAACCTGTTTGGGTCTTCCCACGCACCCCTCGTTTGCAAATGGGGTCCTGGGACGCCCACAGGAGGAGTGTGTGTAGTCTAGGGACTGCCATCCGCCAGCCAGACTCAGAGCAAGAGACGGGCTGACTAAGCACTTCATCAAATGGTCCAACTTTGGATTTTGTGTTAAAGAAAGTTAGTTTGAATTCATGAAAAACGACAAACAGCGTGCTTTTCGACTGAACCAGCAGATGTCATAAAGGTCCAGACAAAGATAAAGCTGGAAGTTTGGACATAGCTTCATTTTTTGGGAAGCAAAAACCAAGATTTTTTTTTTTTTTAATCATCAAATGGTGCCTCATTCTCATCCATCAAGTCAATTACCTGGACTGCATACACTCAAAGCACACACAAAGATTAAGACCAGCGAATGGCCGTCAATGGGACACACACAAATAAAACTAACATAATAATATCTTGTTTTTGGATGCAATCAATGAGGTTATGGACACAAACACCTTTTGAATAAAAAATAAAATGAGAATAAATAAAAACATGGATGGGACTTGCTGAGATAGAAATTTTAGCCAAGAAAATTAATCAATTGACAATTATGACAGACTGTTGGCTGGTTTTACACTGTATATTACTGGTTTATTACTTGAAAGAGACATTATAGACAGATCTTGGTTAGCCCCTCTATCCTGGCTAACCCATAAAGCATTCTGTTCATGAATAACCAATAGACCAATGGACTTGAATCTTTCATGATGGATTTAATATTGCTGTTGAAAACCCGGCGTAAAGACTTAATAGGTGGAATAAAAATAATAAATGATCCCTTTTTATAGACTTGAAGATGGCGATGTGCCCACAAAGACATTTCACTGCCACCAGAGGGAGTAAAACATTAAATGCTCAAAATGGGCAGTGGTTGCTTTATTTTTTTATTTTATAGAAAAAAATAAAAATGTTATGGACTCAAGATATTTTTGAAGAATAATGCTGGCTTACCAAAATAGGTAGGAAATAACACTTTTGGATGTCTGAAGAGTATGTGTATTGTGCTCTGGTGGTGAATGTTTTTGTTTATATGAGGCTGATCCTGTTTTTGAAAAGAGTGGTGTGTTTTTACATTATTTTTTACCTCCACTTTGTAAGTTATTTGTCATTGTCACCAGCCCTGAGATCTATGTTGGGAAATGTTACTGAATGATCTGTGGTAATAAAAGGAGTACACAATGGTCTCGAAAACTGGAGTCAACACAACACTTCAAAACACTACACTATCAAAGAAGATTCTGAATCTTAACAAGGACCCAAGCTTTGATACATAAATGCTGCCATCTAGTGGTTATGTATTTATTTATAGAAAAACTTGAACACTCAAGTAGTATCTCACTTCATCCTTTTATTGTTCTCAATGTAACATAGAAAAAAGAAATATTATTTTTCAAAATCTTTCTGGTCAGACTCCCCGAGCTGCACTGCTGCTTGAAGATGTGGTCCCAGTGGGCATCTTCTTCAGTGTCCTATTGAGCTGCATTAGAAAAACATAACATGTCAGAATGTTAGGGATAATGACTCCGATTCTGCTTCCAGATGATCAAACATACCTCCTCAAATTTGTGGATCTGTCTGATGAAAAAGTCGCCATAACGGCGAGCCACTTTGGTGTCAGCGATGTGGATCATGTCCTGTTGAGATGTAACACAAAAATAATTCTAGAGTAATTTCCAGGCAAATGAAAACTGCCTTGAACAAAAGATAGATCACTCAACTAAATATAACACAATTTAATGATAGATATTATATGAATGTGTTTACTTTGTCGATGTAGAAGTCGACTTCAGAAGCGGACTGAAACTCTCCATCCAAAGCAGAGATGCCACTGGTCCAAACCAGATTCTTCATCTTGTGTTTGAAAACCAGGAGCTGGATCCGAAACTCCTGCTCTGTCATGTCCAGAAACCCAGCCAGTTTGGCCACAGGCATGGTGGTGTAGAGCTTCAGAAAACTGCAGACACACTTGTGATTCAACATTTATAACTAATCCCTTCAGATGTATGAGAACAACTCTAAAACATGAACCGTACCTGCGGATGGTGGAGAGCTGTGCCTGCTGCTGCACCTCCTCTGCAAACACCTTGAGCTGCTGCTGGAAGGGCTCCTTGTGGTAGTTTGGGTGAACATTGTCATAGTTTGGTACCACAGGAGAGAGGAACTTGGGACAAGCAAAGCTGAACAACTCCTCAAACACCTGCAAATCTCTGAAAATAAATGTATAGAATTAAGAAACCATATCAAAACAAAGGCTGCATTTTACTGTATAAAAGTATTTTGACATGCATTACCCTTTCTGCATGCGCAGCATCTTGTCCCCATACTTCTCCCTCAGCTGAGTGTGGATGCTCTCGTCAATGCGCATTGGATACATAGTGAGGGCAATGGCCAGAAGCCCGTGCATCTGCTCATTCTGCTTGTTTATCTGACGGTGGAAATATATAGTGTCATTTATCTTTTTATTTTAATAGTCTGATAATGTGATTAGCTTAAAAATTATATAATAATTTATTGTTCTTACCATCTCATATTTATATGTGGACCTCTGGAACATGTTTCTCGTCCTTTGGATGTAGAGGAGGATATTGGCAAAGACCCGAATGGCATCTTGGTAACGCCTCATCATCAGGTAAGCAAAGCCCACATAGTAATAGGTGGTGATCTGGCACTCAGGCACACGAGAATACATGCTCTGAAAGAAGGGTGAAATTTGGTCAGTTTTGGTAAGTTGAAACTCAAAGTTAATGAGGCATATTAATTTACCTTCTTGTTAAGCTCAATATTCTCCAGGACTTTGATGGCCTGATAATAATCACCAAGCAGAGAGTGCAATCTGAGAAGCCCCACCAAACTGAAGTATCCCAACATCTTATACAGAGAGTGACGTCCATATTCCCCAGCCACACTCTCTGGGTCACCTGCAACACATTTCCATTCCACATTAAAACAATAGATCCAATCATTTCATTGATAGTAGAAGTTAGATACTCCTTGTTAGAATGAAGACGACTATTTTGTTTATGTTACAAAGCCTAAACATAATTGTACCTCCACTGGTGTAAACCTCAAGCTGGCGGTTAATGTTGCTTTTGTCCACGAGGGAGTGCAGCACATTGAGGACACTGTGGACATTCCAGATCTTTGGGTTGCTCCTCAGAAACTCGATCTCCTCCTCAGACTTCTTTGCAGTCTTACAGCGATACTGACTGAAGGACTGGAACTGAACAATGGAACAACAGTTTTATTTCCCCAAATTGTATTATTTAAATTACATCCAAGTAACTCTCTCAACATTATTTGTAGATACATATCATAATTATTAAGCACACACATGATATTAGATCAAATTACCTGATAGATGAACTCATCAATGATGTCCCACAGCCACTGATTTGGAAGCTCCAGGGGGGCAGGGCCATCGGCATCTGGTAATTATTATTATTAAGAACGATACAATTTTCTTTATCTTACTTAACAATTTAAATAAAGCTAAGTCTTTTCAAGTGAATACTCACTGAGAATGTAGTTGAAGAGATTGCAATAGTTGTAGTATGATTCAAACCTCTGGTCTAGGGTAGGGCCACCCTAAGAAGAGCGAAAACTATATGTATGAAAAAAACACCAGTGACTGATTACGAATGGGTGAAATTAAACCACTACTTACGCTGACTTTAGCATAGATGTGTCTGTAGTACAATTCCTTGTAGAGGATGAGGAACACAGCATCTGAAGAAAAAGAAAGATCAATTTAGAGTTAGGTTATATATTTAATAGAGTTTGTTTGTGATTATATAAAAGATGATGCATGAGCTCACCATTGCCAACAAGAGATGCAATAGCCTCTGCTTCTGGCCAGGGAGATGTCTTGAAAAAACGATCTGTTAACTTATTCCAACTGAAATAAAGTGAAAAAAGAAATAAAGAAGCCAACATCATAACACACATTTAAAAACACTTGTGAAAGTCTAAGCAGTGCACCTGTTCTCATAGACATCTTGAATCTCGTAGATCTTTTGCTCGATGCTTTCGCTGGACACTCTGTTCGACTGCAGCTCATAAACCTTCTGATCAATCAAGTCAGAGATGGTTTTATGGAAATACTGCAGGAAGTTTTTGATCACTTCTGGGATAACGTGATAGGTCTGCTGCTCATACTGCCTCTCATAGGCCAAGTCTGCTTTGGGATCGCCTGGGAAAATAGACAAGATAAGAGTAAACAATGAGACACACAATGGTATTACGACTGCATATAAGAGACTTGACGCAATACTAACCTGTGTGCAGGTCGTAGTCATTGGGATAGGCATAGGGATCGTACTGGAGGGGAAAGAAACATCTGTCACTCATTGTTTATCAACACTGCCCTAGCATCACTTCCTTTGCTTGTTCAGGTTGGACAATATCACACATATCGCATCCATTCACGTTTAGATTTAAATAACATGCTTTATTATCAATAGGTTTCTAACAATCCTATATCTGATTAGGTAGTATAGTGGTACTTCAGCATTAAGGTATTGGATGCTACGTGCTACAGCCGTTGGCTCCTGTTTTGATTTTGACAGTTGGCTTCACAATTAACATTTTACCCCGAGTTTTATGCAGTGGGAGAAAGAGTATTCTCACCTCCTCCTCGTCGTGATAAGACATTTTGTAGTTATTTATCCAACAGCGGCACAGAGCAGTGAAAAGAGTGAATGTGCTAAGCAGGCTAGCACCGCTAAACCACGCAGCTCTCGCCGGGACCGAAGAGGAAGCGGAAAGTGGAGCGTGTGACGTAACGTTCGGACGCCACTAGAGCAATGCATTGTGGGAAATGAAGTTAATTGAGCGATTCAGGCATTGTACCCTGCAAGCTGACAAACCCAAACCATAAGTTCACGGACGGTAAGCAGTTGCGTGTAAAACATTTTGGTTCAGTTTACATTGTTGTCTAGAATATGACGAAAGCCAAACCATGAAAAATCACAGCTTTTGAAGTTGTCTCGTTGAGAAGTAAAGCTGAAGTTGTATTTGATGTAGTTACGCATGAATGCCGTTTGATGGCGTGAGAGTCTCTTGATCATGCTAAGTCCATAGCACGTATAGTGCTCATGTTATTTCACAGCATCCAAGTCTTACTGTGCTTAAAACAATTTTACAACCCCCAAATTTGTACCTTTCCCAACTAGGGAAAAAACCTGTAACGTAGCTTTCATAACATCATATTTTGACGTTAAATGTCATATATTTTGACGTTTATTTACTACATTGGATTTATGAAAGAGTTCTTGTCTAGTCATTAAAAGTGCATATATCTTGTTGACAGTGAATGTTCAGCCATGCGCTCGGAGAACTTCTGGCAGGCCCTCCCTGTAGACGACTCTATCCCTCCTCTGTCTGCCAGCGCAGCCCCATCACAGCGGCTCTTGAAAAGGGATCACTTGTTGTGGTTTTGGAGGCATAGAAAAAAGAGGTGAAAGAAAAGAATACCTGACGTGTTTGGCTCAGCTACCAGCAGCAGCCGGAGTCAGCTACCTCCCCACCTACAGACTGGAAACTGCCTGCATCCGATAAGGGATCATATCTAGCGCACAGAATACAAGTGTGGAGGGGGTGTGGAGCAGAGCTGGAGAGAGCGAGAAGACACATTGAGGGAGGGGAAAAGGTCAGGGACACGGGGGGGTTTATCGCGCTGCCAGAAATAAGGAGAGTGTCTACACAAACGCAGTGGCAGTCCAAACCGCGCAGACGAGACTGAATAAACCCACACGCCCGTCACCACCATAACGAGAACTCCTGTGGACTACTGTGGATTATACACATTTACAACTGCCCAGAGACACATATTCAGACTGTCCGGACTGAAGACCGAGAAGTTTGGCCCGTGCGTAATTTGGAGAAAGTACATTGCCATACTTCATCAGGATGCGCGCCTGTCCTCTGCTTGTCTTGTTCAGTTTGGTGTGCGCTGGAAGCTCTCAGAAGTTCTCAGCTCTCACGGTAAGAATAGCCACACATCTTGTATATATTTCTAAATTAGTTAAATGCTGGATTTGAACTAGTGAAACTGGAGTAAAACCTGTGCGTAAAGTTGTTTACGACTTAATAAAAAATGCACCATCATAAAAATGGATAAACAAAGGCAAATACATTTGATGTTGCGCTTAATTTAAGATAATTATGAGTAATTTATCCAGGCATAAGAACCATTTATGGTAAAAACGTATGGCGTGTGTGAACTTGGAACTTGTTTTTAACTCCATTGCTTTGGTATTCTTGACTGTCTTTTCCTGCCTGCCATCTCTAAAAATCAATTTTACATTCAACCTGCCAGTCGAAGCCCTACATGATTTTGTTTAATCACAATTACAAATTAGATGCAAACTTTTCACTATAAAGTCCATGTTTTGAGAGAGACATAGCCATAACTTCCCTGGCATTATCACGTGCGGGTAGAGCGTTAACGCAGCAGTAATAGTAATATAGAGGAATGTGCGCTGTCATAGACTTCCCTCATGATTTAGAAGTTACCCCTTTTGCACCGTTATTTATGGCGAGACTGAAAATGCCTTAATATCCAATTGGAAACAAATGGCCAGAAGTTGTTAACCCGCAGGTGAGGGGTCGGAGAAGCCTGCTCGCTGACAGCGCTGTGCAGTTGTGGAATGTGGGTGGAATACGCAGTAACACTGCGCAGTTGCACCATGAATTTTAACAATGATGTAGACTGCGCGCGAGAGAGAGGGAGGGAGAGAAAGAGGCGAGCCACGGTTCAGCGAGTTGACAGTAGCGCTTTATATGGGTGTCAAAAGTCTCCACATTCATTTTAATGTAGAGTCTTGGCTATCATACAACACGCTATATAGTTTCAGTTTATGGCCACTTTTACTGCACGGCAATCTATCTATTTTCTATTGCAGTTGTTTGATTGACACAAGGGAGGTTTTTGCTGGCTCTGTGCAATATTTGGTGCATATTTGAGGTCAAACAAGTACTTAAATCTATGGGACATTAGCCCAGGTTATTCATGAGGCTGATTTTTTTCCACAGGTTTTGGAAATATGAAATAATAATAATAAGAACATTGGCTGCCTCTGTCCCAACCTGTATAAAGCCATTTTGTACCCTTCTCTCAAGTGCTTCACAAGTGCACCTGCTTGCAGCACTTTTCTTACAAGGAGTACTTTGGTTTTCTGAGATTGATTGGGCTTGTTAAACCCATTCACTTTCCTCTTCATTGCACCATGCTGAAACTAATGATCCCCTTTGCATCCTTGTATCTTAAGTAGGAAACTCCAGCAAAGGCGATTTAACACTCTCCCAGCTGGGCCCCTATATTGACCCTCTCTGGGTGTTGGAAATAAGGACCCTCCGTTCCCAAAAGGCCCTTATCGTCCGTTCAATATGCTCTCTGCTGGGGTCTAGCCTCCTCTGTACCCAATTCAAAACCACAATTCTGCTGCACCAGAGGGAGGTAATAGGATTTGATTTGTATGCTGCTTGGTTTTAGAAAAAAGGAAAGGAAAAAGGGAAAAAAAACGCTCTAGTCTTGCCCATTCATCAATTGTTCCTCTTGCCACCTTCTTGTGTTATTTTAGCATCTGCAAACTGCATCTTTTCAGCATAATTTGAATGATATGGGATGGTGGGCACGCTTTTAAAATCAAATAGCTTTTTTTTTTGCAGTATATATACAGCATAAGTGCAGATTTTTAACATTGCTAGATGTTTCAGAGAGGACTGAACTGACTGACTGAAGAAATACAGAAGTCCCATGAAATTCAGAACATGTTTGTAGAAATCTGAGCCTACAGATACAAGATTAAAAAAAAGAAAAGATATAAAGTTATTTTGTATTTGCAGAGGACATTGTATTATCCTTAGAGTAAGCCTTTGTGATGTGATAATTGCACTAACTCAAACTGTAACTGCAATTTTGATTCACCTCTAGATCTATGTATTTTTAAGTCCTGAAGGAGAGCCAAGAAGCAAAGAGGAAGCAGCAGGATTTCAGCAAACGATGTGAATATGTGTTGAGTCTTGTAGCAGTTGTCTTTTATGATGAATCAGGGTGGAAGCTGGTGCCCTGTGTGCAGCTGAGGAGGCTCATCCATCACTGGGACGGTGGAGTTACTGTGTGGGGCAGAGCTGATGGGACAGAGGAGGAGTGAGACATCAGGGGAGTGTCAGGACTGGAGCATCCATCAACACTGGACAAACACACATCTGCAGAACACGTTCACTGATCTGTACAGACATGGAGGTGACTTTAAAAGACTAAAAATCGGATACTGTATCAATATTGAACAAAAATCACAAAAAAAGGACAAAGTTGGATAATTTTTTGAATAGTAAAATGACCTATATCTGAACTAGTGTAGACCATGTGGCTGTTTGTAGCATTCGTGTGTTGGTTTGTCTGTGCATCTGTTTGTAGCATTCGTGTCAGGGCAAAGAGAGTTGTAGAGTTAATGATACTGGCTTTATTTTATTTTAACAATAGCACATGCTTTGCTTGATCAAATGAACATCTGGTGCAATAGGTCCCAAGTGCATTTACAGAAGTAAGTGATGGAACAAGACAGTTGTGGGTTTTGAATCTTGGATCATCAGGTTCATATAATTACCTTATTGATACGGTATACCTTCTTTGCACCGTAAAACATAATCTCATTCCTGCAAAAATGTACAATTTTGGTAATATCGCCATTATTCAGTTCTGTTTAATGCAGATCTATGCTCTTTTCCAACATTAAATCAAAATATAACTCACTCTGAATATTTTCCTTTATCTTTATCTCACGTCCTTGTCTTTTGGTTTAGGGGGAGGTAGGGGGAGTTGATGGGGACTGTCATTCAGAACCAGAGAAGACCAGTGATAAGAAAAACTACTACTAAAGTACTCATTATATTTTGATCATTTCAAACACTAACAGACCAAAAGACAACTGCGTTTTAAACTCAAAATGTCAAAAATAATGAACAATTTCAATTCTTTTGTAAATATTTTCAATCTAGAAGTCTTCAGTCGTTATATTTCTAGGTATAAATGTGTCTCAAATTACAGAAATAATCACTGAATATAGCTGACTACTAAATGAATCGTTAGCTGCAGCTTTACATGGTCCACACAATATAAGAACCCCACCACAAGAACAAGGAGGGGCACTTGACCTGGGTTCACAGACTGTTTTACACCAATACAAAGACTCCCCTCTCTGTGTGCTTAGTAATGCTTATTCAGACATCTCCCCTCCCATGTGCAGGTGCAGGGGGTAGATTTTTCTGACTGTAAAATACAATAGAGTATTTTCTTTCTGCAATTATCTAAAATGTTTGTGTTGATAACATAAAACTCTTAGGCAATCACAATTTGATGTTAAAATGAAAGTTCTGTTATTTTATAAACGTAAAAGTATAATTCTTACTTGTCCAAAGTGGGGTCATTGTAGCAAGTTTACATCAGATGACCTTTCAATCATAACTTTCTCTTTTTATTTTGGGTTTGTTTTTTCTGCAAATTGACTAACATTGTGCATACTGTTTTGTAGAAGTACTTTGAATTTTCAAACTCACCCCAAGAGGAAATAAGGTTGCTTAATTGTGCAATAAACATGTTTCATATCAATTAATTACGTGATCAATTAATCAACCAATTAAATCAGCTCATTACACAGTCTTGAAGTACTTTTGGTAACTAGTCGTTTGGTCTTTCTTTTAGTCTAAGTTAGTCTTTTTCAATGTTCTTTATGTTTTACTTGAAGTAGTAATAGTAGTAATAGCAGTTAGTAGTAGTAGCTATTTGTTTTGCACAGGATCTGCCTCAGTGATAGTTTCCTTTAACCTCTCTGCCAAAGCACTTTTATTTATAGTTTTTCCTAGAGGGCAAAGATCTCCATATCCATATTTGTGTCTCACAGCTGGAGGATTTGCCCTCGTTCTCGTTCCTGTGCTTTGGGAATCCCTTTACTCCACATCTGGGAAGATTTTATCACTTTCTTTAAATCTGAGGTGAAACTAGTTCACATGTTTTCAAACTTTCTTTTGTGTCTTTGTAAATATCCCTATAATTTCTTGTGTAGTTCCTGAATGGGCCAATCCTCGTGTGGATTTATGAGTGCGGTTGACAGAGTGGGCTGGGTTCTTCTCTTCTTCCAGGTGCACAGGCCCAGGGCAGCTCCAACTCATCTCCTGCTTCAGAAATCCTCTCTCACTTCATTTGTAACATGTCAGACACAACAAATTTATATGGCACATGGTCACGCCCTTTAAAATGGTTAGAGCTTTTTTCTTTCTTTTGATTAGCTGAAGCCTTAGATCAAGCTGCTCTGAGGTGTAGATCTGAAAGTGTTCTCTCACTGTGTGGGGGGAATTTGTGCATTTTTTCAGAAATTGTTATTTGTAACTAAAAATATGTCTGCGAAGCCTTCAGTCGTCCATGTAGTGTTAATTACAAAGGCAATTGAACTATATGAACAGTTCAGACCGTAGGTAACTTGAATGGACTTACTGTAGTTTACTAACTGTAAACTACTACGGTGTGTTAGTTTCAGTGTAGTTAGATCCTCCCTTAACATATATACACTTACAATCTTTTAACAGTTGACCAGTTAACCATTCAGCTGCAGCTGGAGTTTACAAGTCAGTATTTTCTTTATGCCTGACCCAAACCTGGTAGTGATACCAATCCACTACAACCTGTGATGTTACACATGGACAATGCACTTTCTCTAGCACAATGCACAAAAATGTTTAAATTGAGGGAGGGTGAGGGAAATCATAAAATTTTGCCAATGATACATTTAGAGCTTTTTATTCTAGGTCTAGGGGTATGTCTACAGTCAATCATATGGTTTGGAGTAAAGTTCAGAATAATTTTTTTATTTTATTTTAAGCTGCACTTATTAAACGTTTGTCTTTAAAGGTGCATTGTCTAACTTTTCTGGTGGAGGGTGCGCTACCTGCTTTTCTGGATATCATGGAGATATTATTGCTTTGGTCTTTCTGTTTTCATGGAGCCCAAAGCAGGCCAAGTTACAGGTTAGATTTATGGAGAGGCGACAAACTCACAGTCAGAATGCCTTTTTTTCTAGGTAATTTTGCTTAATAAAACCGCCTGTAATTGAATAAACGTAAAGTAGATCTGTTTAATGTCAAACTGTGGACCATTTGACGTAATGACATAGCCACAGAAAGAAGATTACGATCCCCCAACCGAGTTTAATGTATATGAAATTGAGATTGAAAGACATTTTTATTTTTGTTGGACATTTTTTGAAAAGCAATCAATTAATATGAGGAGAAAAATGAGTCATCTTATGCCCAGCCCACGTTTCACCTAAAAAAATTAATCACTTGTTTGCTTTCATTTGTAGATATGGTACTAAAGAAACATATCTGAAAGTACTATTCATCAAACTTGTATCAACTCGCGAAGTGCATTTTTTATTCTTCTACCGAAATGTGAATAATAGGAAAACCCAATACTCTGCTGACATGTTTGTATTCAGCCTTGTCATTCACTGTGTCTTCATTCATTGTAGCAGTCACAGCTTGTTGGCCACCGCCGCACCGCCCCATTGTGTGGTCTGTGGAGGGTTCACTCACAAAGGTGGCATTGAGTCTGGTGATCCGAGCCCGGGCCGGTCCTTGTTTCCCTTTTCATGGCTCAGTAAAACATCCTCACAGTGAACACAGAATACTGCACAGGTGTTAGCGCACAAAAGACAAGGAAGTGTCAGTCAACTCCAGGCCTTTTCAACACAGCTGCACTCCACTGCCACTCTCACTACAACTATTACTACTACTGCTACTAGTGTACTACATCTACTGCTACTACAGCTGCTGCCACTAACTACAATTTACTACTACTAGGGCTTCTTTCACTGTAATACTATGGTTAAGGTGAACGTATCTTCAGATCCAGAGCTAGGCTTGGTTAGAACTACTTTTTCTGGGGGTTTTTATCTCTTGTGTCTGTTTGGGTTGATCGGGGAAATCCAAGAGCCCAGACTACACAGGGAGAAATCTAAAAACTCTGCACAGAATATTCAGAACCTTCTTGCTGTGAGATGAGAGTGCTAACCTCTCAACAGTAGCCCAATCTGTTGCTACAGCTGCTACTACAACTAGATTGTACTTACTGGTAGCCTGCACAAAACATATCTGCAGTAATGTGTGTTTTTGCAATCATGTAAGTAATTCTCAAATGGACTATTAAAATATACTGTATTTGGAGCGATGAAAAATGATCTTAGGGCTTCTGCAGGCAGTTTACGTTCCCAAACGGGTTGGATCTTTTCTGTGTGAAGTTCCTCTGTTCTTCCAAAGTCAGAATCTGTTTCCCCTTTCTTCTACCAGCACTCCCCAATATTATTATAACTTTGAATTATATAATCACAAAGCAGCACAAACTCCTGATATTTCAAAACATGGCTTGATTTTGAACATATGCTGTCTTCTGTTCACTCTAATCCTGAATTTAGCTCCCACTGTTCTCATAGCGAGCAGTGAGCTACATGGTATGGTGCAGCAATCCACCAAGGTGATGGAGAATGTTTTGCTATCACAGATAAGGAATCAGATCAGTATCGGAAATCCTGAATTAATCTGATCCTTTTTTTTTCCCAGACTGGAGCCAAAATCTACAAGAGTTAGATCCCAGAGTCACCTGTACAACATGATATGGGGCATTAAATGTATCTATCTCCATGGAGACAAACCCATAGAGATATTATTGTTTTGTCTAGAATGTCCCACAGTATGGCATTAAACATCTTTAGTTACAGTCCAGATTTGTGGAGAGTTGAAGCTGCTTATAGTATAAGTAAATGTTATGAAATGTATTGAAATAAAAGCTGTATAGGTACATTTAATGCCATAGTGTGGAACATTGGCACAGTAACATTTCCATGAAGACAAGAGAAAGTGGCTAGAAAAGCTGTGTACAGTGTGTTTAAATACATAGTGTGTGTCTTGTACTCATTTCCATGTTGTTTGTTGTGCAGTTCTTGAGGGTGGACCAGGATAAGGAGTGTAACATGGACTGCAGTGGCGCTCCCCGAAAGTCCCTGTGTGCCTCCGATGGACGAACTTTCACGTCTCGCTGCGAGTTTCTTCGAGCCAAATGCCGTGACCCTCAGCTGGAGGTCATCCGCGGGCCATGCAAAGGTCAGAGCATGAGTCACGCTCCAGCACCCCTCCCTCCCCCAAAACAGCCCCCTGTGGCGCTCCCCCAGAACTCTCCCAGAACACCCCTAGAACACCGCACAGCTCCTGCATGGCTTTAATTCATTTGAGCATAAGTGATTCTCTGAGTACTACAGCAGAGAGTGGGACTGACACTCTTGACACTCTGGGATGGGGGTGCACCTCTGTCTCACTTCAACATTAACATTTCACACCAATTACTTTCCTAAGCAATAATCTGTGGGGCTTGTGACATAGTTAACCATTTGGAAATAACAAGCTTTCAACTGGTAAAGAATGGCATAAGTATTATGACTTATATTCAGTTTATCACACAGTTAAAGCATTGATATTCCTACTTATATCTTCAATAAAAGGTGCAGTATATCAATCCAAAAGTATTGATTGGTGTACCGCATGTATTTCCATGGATATTCAGCAAACACACTCTGATGAGTGTTTAGATGGTCTGAAAACTCCTGTGATCAGTCAGTGTGTAGTTAGTGGTTAATATAAATTTAATTAGTGGTCATGATTGTAACTGTTTAAAGGTGCACTGTGCAACATCTGGTGGAAGACAAGCAGGTGAGACCATCAACCATGTTTCT
Organism: Scartelaos histophorus; assembly: GCA_000787155.1. Taxonomy (NCBI): domain Eukaryota; kingdom Metazoa; phylum Chordata; class Actinopteri; order Gobiiformes; family Gobiidae; genus Scartelaos; species Scartelaos histophorus. The sequence goes on from JACN01025281.1 coordinate 18,447, forward strand.
GTGGAGAAGTTCTCAGTAAAAAGGCATTTTTTTTAAGTATTTTAGCAATAAAAAAATTATACGGTGGAACTTTTTAGGCAAAGCAGCAGACCCTCAGAAAGTTTTATTCCATACATGAAAGATTCTAGCCAATGAACCATTTCCATGGACTATATTTCACGACTAAGATGAAAAACATTCCTTTAATTTTGTCAAGTTGCTAAAAAAGTTACATACTGTGGCTTTAAATAAAAACAAATACATACATCTCTCATCTATAATCTATAAATCAAACAAATGGGGCTCCTCTCCATTATTATTTGCACAGCAGGAGACTTGCATGTCAGAAACTTAAGCATGCTTTAGTTATTGTTTAATATTTAATATCCTTATTTTCTAACTACATACAGATCTTGCATATTTCACCAGTGGATGTATGCATATAAAAGGCAGAAACAAAGTAAAACCAGGAGGTCGGGCGGCTCACAGACTCGCTCATTGTTGGTGCTTGTTGAAGGAAGAACCACTCCACCCCAAAGACCCTCCACCCCACCCCTCTCACTACTGCCCTCCCTCTGCAGACCGGGGACAATGCCTCATTCTGTCCTATACAATATTAGATCACAAATGCAGCGAGTGTGCAGAGGGCTTGGTTAAAAGAGCTCTCGTATGATGGAAAGGCTCGTTTTATGCCTGCGCTGCGTCTCCATGGAAACCTCTGTGTTAGGGCATCTGGATGTTTTGGACAGAATAGAGGAGTCCAACCAGGAAGCTGAAAGGGAAGAGAGTGCATGAAAGTTGTATTGTAAACGTCAATGACACAAGTCTATACGAGTGGGACCCCCTCTGGTTTGGGATGACTGGGGAGGAACTGTGAAAGACTCAGCAGTCGCTCCAAAGCCAGAGGTGGGAGAGCAGCAAAAATATAGTAGTAGTAGCAGTAGTGTTACTTCAAATTAATATTATACAGACATTTGTGATCCAAACAACTATCTAAGAATCAAATTTTAGACTTTTTATGTTGAAAAAAAGAAGCGGATGACGCCTCTTCTGGCGTCCGGCAATACATTTCCCCAGTCCTCAAATTCAGCGTTTGTTGTTAAATTTCAAAACAGTTGTGTGAAAAATGTGGTATTTCCAAACAATGTCCAAATTTTTCATTTTAACAGTAAATGAAATAATGTTACAAAAACATTTATGATTTATTTATTCACATGTAACTATAACAGTAATTTGAGCAGTATTTTGTTTGAAATTATAAAACATTCCCTTATAGAGATGAATAGTGACCTCCTGCTCCGGTTCCAGAAGTACATTTTCCATTCATTTTTCATGTAGACTTTCTGAAAAATTCAAATTTTAAGAGTTCAAAGACATCACGAAGGCTAAGCAGTTATGCGGTAACAAATATCCATAATGCGGTTGTTTTAAGGGCATAAAGCACATTTAAAATGCAAATGCAAAATGATTTGGCAGTTTATAACATTTCATTGTGGTCATTATGTCGGCATTGTTGCCACATACTTTCAATTTTATTTTATTTTATTTTTTTCAGAAAGTGTTCAGGAACCAGGGGGTGGGCAGTTGAGCTTAATACTCTGCCTCTACTTCTGCCTCGACAAAAAAGTCTCTACCAGGGTTTAACTGAGCAAACAGGTAAAATGTGAGCCTCCCAATTCCTGGCCTGCTTCAGTAACATAACAGGCCCATAGGATGAGGTTCCTTTATCAGTGCATGAGACATAATCCCCCCATAATACACCCATGGATTAGCCACCACAGAGTCCAGATTTTAAACCAATTTATAATCTTAAAGGCACCGTATCTGATTTTACGTCTTCAAAATGTGAAAAACAGTTTGCATTGGGCCAACGTTCTCCTTCAGTTAAATTATGCATTCTGAGCATCCTACTTCTTCACTGCGATAAGTTTCTAAGCACTTTTCACAACTCTCAGAGACCAGAACAAGTTTTGGAGGGACAGTAAAGCTAACAGCAACTGTTTATGTACATTTCCTGATTAACAAACAGTAAAGTGCTTTCTAATTAGATGCAGATAGCGTGCTGGAGACTAAATTTGACCTCAAGAGCTGCCAGTACAATATATCTGCACTGAAGTGAGGAAAAGCTTAACAAAACAATGGCAGGTCCAAGAAAATATTAGTAACTATAAATTATAACTGTCTCTCATACCCACTGCACGTCTTTTGTTTTAAAGTTGGTATAACTGGCACCACATTTGTTTTCTATCACTGCGCAACGATGATTCAAAATGTCTTGTCATTTTTTCCAGACGGTTGAACCCCTTGGAGAAACTCTTTGGTTTTTGGGTTTTTCCACTGAAGCTAACTTTAGATATTTCAGTCCGGTGGGAATAAGTGTGTGCCCCTCTGCTCCTTCACGACAGCGACACACACACACACCAGAGTGAGCCAAACCAGGGCCACTGTCTAATGTGTCTAATGGGACAGTGTGCTGCAGCCCGTGCCAGTGGAGTGTTTTAAAAACTTATGTTGAGAAATGAATATCAAGGTTAGTTTTTTACATGACAGAGGAGCTCATTGGCCATGTATTATCAAGATCGAAATCAAACTGCATTGGGGTTTACTCATTGGTTTGACAGAAATCTGCAGTGTTTTTCAGTCCACTCTAGTATTTTTTACCTTTTTATGATGTTGATGTAGCCTTGCAGTGTGGCAACAGAGGCTCTAGTCCAAACTGTTGTTCTGTCCTTAGGTGAGACACTTCACATACCTTGTCATTGATGATGCAGATTGGTGTCTCACATGCCCCAGAGCAGCTATGGCTACAGTCGTGTTTTATCATCACCGGGTATGGTGTGAATGAATAATACCCAACATTTTAATGCTTTATTATTATTTAAAAGAGAAACCTGCTCTGCCTTTTTTAATCTAAAACTATTTAAACTAAATATTCACAAAGACAAAAGTCTTAGATGTTCTGAAATCAAATATTAGGCCTACTTTAAATGACAAATATTTTTATCTATGGAGATGTTATTACTTTCACAGTGTGGTATTAAACCTTAATATCTTCGCGGAAACTAAACCACACCAAGTTACAGGTTAGATCTGTGGAGAGGCGACCCTACTCACCATCAGAATGCTGTTTTTTTTGTTTTGTTTTTTTTTTAACTATTTTTGAGCTATAAAATAAATGTAAGGTAGAGCTGTTAAATGTCATTCTGTGAAACATTGCAGGCAGAGCAGTGACATATCCATAGAAACAAGCAGGTGACAGACCCCCACCAAAAAGTTACATAGTGTAGCTTTAGGCAGAGAAAGCAAGCTCTTCAGCGGTGAGTTTGTGGCGCTGTGAGAGCTGTGTCCTGCAGGTTTGCACAGCTGCTACTCCAGGTGAGAACAGGCAGCTCAGGAATGACACATGAGGCATTGCTCTGGCAGAAACTTGTGAAAAAATGTCAAATGCATGCAGGTGAAATACTGACCCAGGTTTAGACAAGGACGGCGCAATTTCAAATGTTATAACTAATTATTCTTTCCTTCTCCTGAGAGTAAAAATACAACTTGGATTGGACTTGGATTATGACTCTCAAGGAGCTGCAGAGTAAAGCCAGGGCCAAATCTATTTTAGCAATGAATAGATTTTATTTATTTAGTTATTTTAATTCTTGCAAAAGTTTAATGTGCAGCGTAGTTAATCTATATGTTTTGAGTGAGTCTGAACAAGTGCCCATATAGTTTAAG
>JACN01064699.1:0-19263 GCA_000787155.1 Scartelaos histophorus
ATACAACAGAAAGCTATCTCAATGCAATAAAACACTAATATATAATAAAATAAAAATACTATTTCTTTTTATGGCAAAAGAAATATCAATTTGTCTGCTTTCGGTCATGGAGTCTACCTAGACGACTTAGGGATTTTACACATTTCTTTCTTATGTATTTATTTGGTGTATTAACATGGCTAAATTGATTTGTTTAGAAACCCGTGAATAAACATGATAAACATATTTTGACAGGTTTAAAAAAATATTATATTAATAAAAACCTATGGGGATCCCTAGAAATGTCTGATGTAAAATGGATGAAACAAAATAATATTTTTACACCTTTTCAAAACTACTTTATTGCTGTCCAGCTTTATGCTGAAGTTTTTGAAAGGAAGTAAATTTTGCTTCCGGTCAAACAAATCAAGATGGCGCTGCACATGAGGAGGACGCTACTGTCACTCAGTCGAACGAGATACAACACTTTAAAGGTGATTCATTTGGCTAACGTGTTTATTTTCCCGCTACAAAGACATTAAAATAAGTTGCAGTATTTGTAACATAAGGATGGAATTCGAAATTGCAATCGGAGGCAAACGGAGAGTCGGTTTAAGCAAACAAACCACTGTATGAATAACTCACCGATAGTAATTAATCGCGTATAAACCATTCTCACTGTGTAATACATAGTGATGCACCTCTTGAAAAGCTCAGATCTATCAAGAAATCTTGTCATAGTGTGTATTCGTTATCACATTTTTTGAGTAGGATGTGTTCGTTTATGAAGAAAACAAGATTCTAATGTTGCATTGTCATCGCTAAATACTTCTAAATAAACTACTAAAACTAATGATTCTTGTATTTTAACTAGAATGATGTACTTAAATTAAGAAAACAAAACAAGTCTTAGTAATTGAATGATCTACATTAGCTTTTTTTTAATATATATAAAATATTAACCATACTTACTAAATCTGGATTAAGATTAAGTCTGTGAAGTGACAAAACTTCCACCCATTGCTTATGAACATGAGGAAAATATGTTTTTATTTTTTTTCCTAACTTGCCTCAGGCCCCAGAGGTTTTGGACATCCATAGCCCTGTCCCTCTGCTGCTGACCGTGAGAACGAAGAAGCGCTACTTTATTCCTCCAGCAGTTGGCTTAAAAAAAAAGGGAAATGCAAACCCAGAGGCCCTCGCCCGAGCTGCAGGCATTGTTTTCAGACAAGAGTACTTTGAGAGGCCCATCAACATTGCATGCACTGGTAAAAATGTCTTATTTCTTGTCACATGTGATGTTTTATATACACAAATTCTGGATTATGGCTTGGACATGTACAGTGGAGGAATAGTGAATATATGGTACAGAGGAGGGAGAGTGAATAATAAATATATGGGTAGAAGGATGCTGAGGTTATGAATAAAGTTCAGGATATGAACATGGTGAGAGAGAAGAGGGTTGGAGGATTCATTGGCTATGTTTATGCAAGTCTGATTATTGTTGTTTACATGTAATTTAATAATCTTATGACAAAAAAAAAATCTGTTAATAATTAGATTTTGAGTGTGCATGCCACATAGCCACTGTTGACCACTCTGAAGTTAATAATATGATTATTTCTTTTGATTCTCCAGCTGGAATATTTGACGCATACATCCCTCCTGAAGGTGATGCTCGTCTCTCCACTTTGTCCAAAGAAGGAATTAAACAAAGAACAGAACAAATTCGACAGAGCGCTGCTTCACAACTAGCGTAAGACACATACCCATTTACATCAAACTTATTATTTAATTATTTCTAGTATTTAATTCATTTGTGTCATTGCAGAATTCGTAAAATCAAAGAAAATGACCCAGAGTTCTCATCAAAAACCTTTGCAGAAAAGGCTCAAGAAATTTTCATTGAAGCTCACTATGCATTAACAAAGTAAGAAAATATACCCATTATTTTAATTTATTCTTCATTTAAAAAATTAAAATTGTATTCTTTAAATTATGTGCAATAAATGTGTAGTCTGGTGCAAGACCATCTTTAGCTTAGTCTTGACTGGGATCTGTACAAGTGGCGTTTTAGTCAAGCAGATGGTAGTTGTTCTCATGTGTTACAGCTTCAACAAAGAAAGACTTCATTCCTTGGTAACAGAGAGATGTTACCCTGTAAGTATTCTAGCTTAGTATTACTTGATCTCTCCTCTCATCCTTTCTTTAATACCACATAGCATTTGCCCTTTAAAACAGGAGATGACTCGAGGAAACCGGTACAAGACGATTCGTTGGAGATTTCTTGAGTCGTTAGAACCTCCACGAGTTGTTCATGCTCGGTGTCCGGACATGGTTTCCAAAGGCAATCTGTATGGACAGGTCACAGTCCGTATGCACTCAAAACAGGTACAAAACAGTGTTAAAATGGATTTGAAGCACCTGCACACTATAGAATGTATTAAATTATTTCAGTTTTTAATGTAGGATTTGTCATGTAGTATGTTAGCTAGCTTAAATTTGTTTTTGTCATGAACAAACATGGAGCCATATTTTTATTTAAAAAATGTCAAACTGCTACATCGTACACAGTAGCACTGTTATTCATTCTCACATCTTCAATTTTCTCCAGACTCTAGCCATCTATGACCGTTTTGGCCGGCTGATGTTGGGTGGGGAGGACCAGCCTAGAGATGTGTTGGAATATCTGGTGATAGAGCGGCACCTAGTGAACCCTTATGGAACCTGGAGACTCCATGGGAAGATAGTTCCATCTTGGGCTCCTGCCAAAGATCCTATCATTAAGGTAACTGGTCACTCTGCATCTCATTAAATTTATATCTCAAGTCAGAACCACATGTTTAGTCTGTTGACCTCTCAATTAATAAGACTTAAGTTGGGCATTGATTATTTAAAATTATTGGATCTCAGTTACATTAAAATTTCATTCATAAAAATGGCTTTCTTCTTTCAGACTGTGCGGATTCCAGGTCCAGAACTGAAGCCAGGGGAAGAGTTTGACTCTCAGAACTACCAAGTACCAAAACCTGAGGCAGTGCAGTGGTACAAGTAACCACCAGAGGGGGCTATTCTCTTAAAAAAAGAAAAAAAAAAATTGAGACTGTGATAATAAAACGTTTAGCCCAGTGGAAGCACCCCCTAAATTATCTTAACTGTAATATACAAACCAAACAAATGTGTAAATAAAATGATTTGTTCACTTGGTTGTATGTTTATAATGTATGAGGCTGACAATTGAGGACATGCTCTGACATTTATGGACTTCTTCCACCAGTTGAGAATCCACAATGCACGTCAAAAATGGTTTTACATCGTTAAATACATAGGAACTCAACAGACACCATGTTTGCTTATCTTTTCACATGTGTCTATGCTTAGTTATTAAAGTTTTTGTACTGTTAAAACATAATTTAAATTTTAGTGTATTTATTTCTGTTTAAACATGTGTCAAGTTCATGTTTAAAAATACAAAAATATAGTGTCAAACAACTTAAGCAGAAACAATCTTCAAATGAAAAACATTACAAAGATCAATGACTTCAAACCAATAATGTAAATATTTTATAAATTATCAATACAAATTACAACATGCTCACTCTTGAGACACACAAACATGCAATATCACAGATTGACAAAACAAGTTGTACAATTATGTAAATGTACTGCCTACTCTGTTAAAGCTGATATAAAGTACACTAACAATTTATCTTTTGAGTATTCATCCATTAACAAAGAAGTCAAAATTAGTGAAATAGAATGATACAAATGGTCAGTAATTTAAAAAATATCATAGCATTCAGCTGACATTTAAGCTCCACTACATGTTTCAATGTATATCCTATATTGTCTTTGTGTCTGCCTTTTGCCATTTTAGAAATGCGAGATTCAAACAGCTTGAAAAACTTTAAAAGTTGGTAAAAAACCTACCTTTTACAAATTTTTTTAAACATACATATATAAATGGAAGGCAGTCACTTTATCGTGTGGAGATTAGATATTCAAAAGAAAACATCTTTACAGTATGTATTTGGTATTCTGTCTGAAATTCAAGATCGGTATGTTTACAATGCGCTATTTAGTTCTCAAAATTAGTACAATATTTTCATTATACTAGACTAAAGGCTAAAATTGAAAAAGCCTGCTTTACAAACAATATTTTATGTTGTTTTATTTTTAGTAAGAGGGGCAAAATAAGATTTGTGAAATTCCCCGCTTTTCTGTTCTGCTTCAACTACCGTCTCTCAATCTTAAATGATAATAAATATGTTTTATGTAATTTTATTTTATTAACATTAGCTTATTCATTAGACACACACAGTCATTTCCAATTTTCAAACTTTCGAACAAATACAACCTAAATATTTTACTTCAAATATTTCTACACTTTCAAAATGCCAATCAGTGGACTAAATTACTTGTTTGAACTTTATTGTTCAGTCATAATTGGAATGTCCAGCCTACAACAAACGTCAAAACTTCTATCCATTTCAAAGGGGCAGGAGTCCACAATAATTCTAATAATGTCACAAATCAGGCGGGAACACGAGTGCCTCTGCAGCTGACTCTGCATCTCCATCTTCCTCCTCCTCCTCTTCAGGTATATTCTCTGGCTCCCACGTGAAAACATCTGACGTGTTATCCGTGAACGATCCAGACCCACTCCTGCTCATGTCCCACGGACAAAGGGCATCTCTACGTCCCAAAGCAAGATTCGCCTTCCCCTCTTCTTCTGCTCCTCCATGCTCTGGTGAAACCTCCCCTATGCTACTTCTTCCATGAATTTTGGGAGAGTCGCTCATAGATAGAGTCCGCGATGTTACTGAATGGGTTCTTGAACGCACCTCTCCGCCACTACTATCCTGTCTTGGTCGAGTTATAATTTTTTCTTCCGTCTCCCATGGACACACATCTGCTCGACCACCACTATCTTGTTTTTTCAGTACAGAATCTTGTGTTTCCCAAGGACAAACTTCACCCCTAGCACTACTACTACTTTCTTGTTTTTTAAGTACTTTTTGGTCTACACTTTCCCATGGGCAAAATTCTGCCCGACTATCACTGTCTTGCTTTTTGACCATTTTTGGTTCTTCGCTTTCCCATGGACAAACATCAACCCTAGCATCACTTTCTTGTTTTTTGAGCACCTTCTGTTTGTTTGTGCCTCCACTGTATTGTTTTTTGGCTTCTTGTGGTTCTTCACTTTCCCATGGGCATTTTTCACCCCTACTATCTTGCTTTTTGACCTCTTTGGGCTCCTGTACTTCCCAAGGACAAACATCGGCCTTGCTACTGCTAATACTTTCTTGCTTTTTTACCTCTTTAGGCTCTTGTACCTCCCATGGACAAACGTCGGCCTTGCTAACACTTTCTTGCTTTTTGACAACATTTGGTTCTTCAGTCTCCCATGGACAAACATCAACTCTAGCGCTACTACTTTCTTGTTTTTTGAAAATGTTTGGCTGTTCACTCTCTTGCTGTTTTAACAGTTTTTGATCATTTGTCCCACTACTGTCTTGCTTCATGGCAACTTGAGGCTCTTCACTTTCCCATGGACATACATTAGCCCTACTATCCTGTTTTTTGACCTCTTTGGTGTCCTGTACTTCCCACGGGCAAATTTCACCCTTGCTACTCCTACTATCTTGCTTTTTAACCATCTCTGGCTGTTCACTTTCCCATGGACAAATGTTAACTTTCCTACCACTATCTTGTTTGCTAAGCTCTTTTGTTACATTGTGAACTTGAACTTCCTCCTCCCATGGACATACATCTGCTCTAATGCTTTCTTGCTTTTTCACTACTTTGGGCTCCTGTACCTCCCACGGACAAACATCAACTCTACTGCTAGTAGTACTATCTTGCTTTTTCACCATCTTTGCATCTTTACTTCCACCACTATCCTGTTTAACTACACTAGGTTCAGTTTCCCAAGGACATACATTAGCACGACTAGAACTGTCTTGCTTTTTAAGAACTTTTGCATCTTGAGTCTCCCATGGACAAATATTGCCTCTACTACTACTTTCATCTTGTTTTTGTACGTTAGGTTTAACACTTTCTTGCATTTTTACAATGTTCGAATCATCACTTTCCCAGGGACATACATCTACTCTACCACCACCACTATCTTGCTTTTTACCTGTGTTTAGCTTGGACTGTTTTTCTTGTTTTTCCTCACTGCCTCCTTCAGTTTCCCATGGGCAAACATTTGCATAAGTTGCTTCTTGACTTGGCAACTTTTCTTGGCTCTCCCATGGACATACACTTGCAATTTTCTCTTGCGATTGTGCAGTCATCTTGGTGCTGGCAATTTGTGCAGGTTGCTCTGCTTCCCATGGACAAATATTACTCCTATCTTTACCCTGTACTGAACTACCTTCTCTAGCATCTTCTAAACTTCCTTGCTGTTTGCTTTCCCATGGACACACATCTACTTTAATAGTCATTTGTGTTGTTGAGTCCTTTTTCGTGATAGTTAAGGTTTCCATACTTCCTTCATCCCGTGGACAAATTGTTTCTGAAAGTGGAGGCGGATCTGGAAAATCCCATGGACAGCCTTCGACCATCTTGGACATTGGTACTCCTAAATGCATTGGTAATTTGGCATGACTATCTTTTTGTGCACCCGGAAATAACGTTGGTTTCACGCTTTCCGGTTGTTTTTGAGGCACCTTCAGTGATCCCCTAGAATCCACTGTTTTCAAATTCTCATAGACAACTTCTGGGTTTTCCCACGGACAAACATTGGCGTATTCATTGTCTCGTCTGATTACAGGTACTTGCAGTTCGGCAGATTCCCAAGGACAAATGTCTGTACTGCCTTTCAAAGATGGCTGTGCTTGGACGTCTCTATGAACAGCTGAAGTGGCAGGCATGGCTTCAGTTTCCCATGGACACACATCACTGCGAACACTTCCTTGTTGCATTACTTTATTTTCTTGCTCTTGGGACTCCCACGGACAAATATTGACCCTTTCGGGGACTTCCCAAGGACAAACTTCAGCTTTAATACTTTGCTGTCTTGCACTATCTCCTATACGAGCTGGAGTTAGCCTTTTACTACCTCTTCTATGCATTGAGGGCGTTCTTGAATGGCTAGTGGTATCCCATGAACTTCCACTGCTTCTTTTGCTATTTTGCCTTGACAAACTGACATTTTCGTATGTTGCCTCTCGTTGCACATCTTCGATATCCCATGGACAAATTGTAGATCTCACAACAGCTAGCCTTATAGGACTCCTATCAGAAGAATCACCAGAAGACAACCTAATAGCATGTTGCTTAACAAGATTTGGCTTCCCATCTATTGTGGTCATACTTCTCTTTTGTAATGTTTTCTTCTCATCACTTGGACGCCTAGTACTGCTCGACATTCCTAGTCTTGAAGTAGAAGCAGTACCATCATTACTTTTTTCGGAATCGTCCCGACTTAAACTGCCAGACTTATTTGTTGATTCGATAGATTCCACAAATGATTTTACGGAAAGCCATTTTGTTGTAGCAGCTCTGAATGAGAAAACTCTATGATCTTTGAATGCTTTAGGTTGTGGAGTTGCAGGTGCACTAGCGGACACTGTTAGCTGTGGTTTTTGCAATTCTAGGTCCTCAGATGGTACCTTTTCAACAGGTGGTGGTACGTGATCCCATGGACATACCAGTGCTACAGGAGAAGCTGATGACATGTTTTCTCCTTCTTTGTCTTCAGTCGAATTTGCAATAGTTACATGTTTTTGATTCTTGTCTGTGGAACGGTCCAGCTCTACTTCCCATGGACAGATTTCTGACCTGTCAAACGACTCTGATTGCAAAGCGCTTCTGGTCTGCTCACCAATAGATAAGAATTCCCTTGATTTTGAACGCACTGAGTTGGATCGCTCAACTTTGGTGATATTTTCAACTGAATGCGTAGGTGTTGTCGTCAAACTCCACGTTTTGTGCAGTCTTGTATGGTCTGGATACAGCAAATTCGTATCTATGGTTAAATTTTGTGCACTTGCTGATTTGCACACTCCAGGAGGCATATCCAACGAGTCAGTTTCTGATCTTTGTGAACATCTTTTGATCATATCTGGCCTTAACCTTGACGTATCGCGCAAAGATGGCTGATTTTCCAGAACGGAATGATGGTCACTTTGAGACTTACGAATTGACGGCGTTGGTGTTAATATTGCGCTCCTGTAACTGATGCTAGCATTATCCGGGCTTCTCCTAAATGAATCCGAATGGCAAATACTCCGACTTCGGAATGACCCATCCTTATCTTCCCGGCTGCACTGGCGACTTACAGTTTCCGGGAATTCTGCGATACGTTTTATGATGGATCGTCCAATTGCGCATCGAGAACTGCGTTTCTTTGGGAGGTGAGGATTATTGGCAGCCATCTTCTTGGTCTTGTGGACTTCTAACTGGGCGTATAGCTTCTTCAGTTCATCCTGGGGCACAGAGGAAGCAAAAAGGGGTGGGAGAGGAGAGAATGGAATGGTTATGAATAGGACAAGACAATAAGAGAAGCACTTCACAGGAAAGACAGTTAAATGTGGAGAAAAGGGGAGGATAGACCAGTGGCGTTGAATCAGTTTGGTGACAGGTTTATTTTCATCTGTGTTCATAACAAAAAGGTGATATTTGATCATCTTTTTGTTCATTTTCAGTACTCAAAGTGTACCAAAATGTGTTAATATGTTTCACTACTTAGATGTTTATATTGAAAAAATGGTCTCCTGCCCCTTTCTCCCTTGAAGTAAACTCATAATAAAATAAAAGACACATTTTTTTTGAAATGTAATAAACTTGGACCTCTGCATACATTCCCTCTTAAGGTCCCTAATAATATACATAGACAAAGCAGAAAATAATAACACTCAGCGACCAAAAACACAATTACGTAAATGGTACCAGCAAGGAATTGGGAAAATAACTACATACCCTTTATTCAATAGTCAAGCTGATATGCTAAAATATGATAACGTAGGAAGGTGTGAAACTGAATTGTTTTACTGGCACCATGTACAGAACAGTATGAGTGACAACAGCATGAATCACAAACACAACAAAGTACAAACTTAAGACAATGTTTTACTTTTTCTGAATTTTACCTTAGAGGACAGTTTAATCTTCATTACTTGATTGTGACTTAATTTAGCTTATTCATGGGTTTCAGTGTTTTAAGCACCATTTTGAGGACCATTCATAAAGTGGTTCATTTCTAGGCAGTGGTGGATAGTACTCAAATGCATTTACTTAAGTTACTTTTTTAATTCTCTGAGTAGATCTCCAACTTGAGTGGTATATTTTAAAATGTAATAGTACTCTTATTTAAATAAAGGTTTTAGTTAATCTTGTCTAAGTAACAAAAGCTTGATGCTGTTCATTTATTGTCTATTTGTTGCACCTCTCCTTCAGATATTATGCCCTATTTTCAACACTTTAAAATCCATGGATATTCATTTGTTCTTGTTGCCCTGTGGAATGTCCCTGTCCTCTTTGTAGTATTGCTGGTATCTTTCATGTTTTACCCTGAAGTCTTCTGGGTCCACGCTGTGTTCGCTCCAGGCTGATGTGAAGCTGTTGTTTAGATAGGAGCGCCTCAGGTCCACCTCGTCCTCGTACACTTCGGCTGCGATCTCCTCACGACCCGGTTTGGACACGTACAGGAACTAGACACAAAGTACCAAGCAAACCAGTGAATTAATCTACTGAAAATGGTCACAGCCTTCTAGAATCCAGCAAAATGTAATAATTTCCACTTATCTTGAGCCTTATCATGTACTGGCTCCTCAAATTTGTCATACAAATCTGTATCGTCTAAAACATGTGCAATAAATCCTCTAGTTAATGTAATCCACCAAGCCTAACACAAGATTAGTAAAATCTTAAAATCAACTGGAAAATGCACTTGCAGCTAATGAAGAGCAGCTAAAACAGAGGTGATATTTTAGTTAAAAACAGTGAGAAATCTTGCTGCTAGGTTCTGAATCAGTTGGAGGATTTGCTGTCGAGGTGGGAGTTGTAATAATCTAGATGGGAGAAGATGTGCAGGTGGATGATATTTTCCTGATCAGGGTGGGAGAGGACAGCTAATTGTAAGGACATACTTTCAGTCATATTTTAATTTTAAGTATTAACCATATATATTAACCGTAATCATTAGATATTTAACAGGAAAAAGGGAATTGTACCTAGAATTCTGTTTTACACTTATCTCATTTTAAACTATGGGCCCACATGAGGGTTATACAAAGTAAATAAAATGAAACATAAATACACAATACTCAAAAGGACTAACAAAAATACAGTAAGTAAAAATACATTGTTATTAGAATGCAGTTTTGAAGACATGTGTTTCTTTACTGCTTTAATATTTCAATTAACCCAGATTTGCCACATCAGCCACCATGAGACACTTCTGATGATGATAAAACGTTTGCTTTTGCTTCTGGATTATATTATGCAGGTTACCTTTGGCAGAAAGAGCAGGGCGAGTGTCACTGTGATGGTGAAATGAGTGTGAGTGAAGCACAACAGCAGCATCCAGTCGGGGTGCAGAGATGGGAACGTGAACCTGAAGGAAGATTTGAGTGTCACTTTTTTACTTTTACAATGTTATTTTGGCAGTATATAAACAATATATGACCTGCATACCTGAAGAGGTGGAACATGGTGGAGAGCAGCAGTTCATTGTGGATGGCGATGCCCATGTAACGAGGCTCATGAAAGGCAGAGGGCACAGGTCTCACAGCCGTCCAGAGAGAGCTGCCCCAGCACAGGAACAGCAACTCAGCTACACAGGGTGGAGAAAATCGAATACATATTTTAATATATTTGCTGAACTTTGCTGTTTAATTAAAAAGGCAGAGATCATTTTCCAGTTCAACGGGGATGTAGACAAGGATGCCCCCTTTTGCCCTTATTATTTTTATTTTCTATTTTTTATTGAGCCCCTAGCCCAAAAAATAAGGTCCAACGTGGAAATAAATGGAATTCTAGCAGGTGGTTAAAATCTCAAAAAAATGTGTTTGCCGATGATATTCTTTTGTATTTATCAAATCCAAGTATATCTATTCAATCAGTTTAAGCTCTACTGATTTTAATAAATCAATTGTTTTACCTTTTCCCTCCAGCAGAATTCACAAATTTCCTGTTTTACCAAAAGGGCTCTGAAATATTTAGAAATCTATTTTATAACCCAAATAATTTATTTGATGCTCATTACTTTTAAAAGTCAAAGTCAAAGTTAATGTCATCAGAATGCATGTTCTTCCTAGACTAAATTATTTGTTTTAAAATCTACTTTGTTACATGTCAATTAATTTCTTAAAAACTGTATACTGTTATTATACATAATATTTGGAAGAAGAAATCAAAGAATAAAATATGATACTCTCACCAAACCAGAACACTACTATTGGCTGGGCCAAATTAGAATGATGTCTGTTTGTTTGTTTGTTTGTTTGTTTGTTTGTTTGTTTGTTTGTTTAAGAAGGTTGAGTAAAAACTTAAAAACTATATTGTATATAATACATGGTTGATGGGTTGATGTGCAAAGACATTAAAAAAAGAAAAGAAAGATCTATTTTTTTTAATGAAAATAAATTTAGACTCAGTCTTCACTGTAAAAAATATGATCCACAAATGTTGTCCCTTATCATTTGGCCCACAAATGTGACTTAATGTGTTTTAAACTGACAACAGTCACATCTTTGTAATTGAATAATGGCACCACTTTCTGAAGCTGAATTTCTCCTTTTTAGTAATAATACTGACAGAATAGACATTTTGCGCCAATTTCTATTTCATGTGGATAGGCTCAGTAATTACAGAGATATTAACCATAAAGTGCTCTTGACAGATCAAACCCAAAGAACAAATTTGCCTTCAGGGATCAATAACATGTACCTACAAATCATTACTGGAGTCAATACACATGCCTGTACTGTGTGGCTTGATTGAATATAATATGAGTATTTTTCCCTAAGGAGTGTAACATGCAAGATTTGATTCCAGGACTGAAAATGTCATTAGAATTTGTGTAAATTAGTATTTGTGAAAAAGTGATTTATTATTCATCCTAACATACAGAAAACATACATGTTCAAATGGGTCTTGGATCAATGTTTGCTGTTACTGGCCCCATGTCAACACCTATCACTCTCCGTTTCATTTTCAGTCCAATTACAAACTGTGACCAAACTGCCAATACTCATCAATAATGTACGGAGGCCCTCGAGGGGCACATTATTGTTCTGAGAATGAGGCAGCTAACGCTGTCTTCTGGCCTAGTTTTGCATCTATAATTGGTTGTAAATAACTGGTTCAGTCAAATTTTAGAGGCAGAACAGCTCTGTGCATCAAAGTAACTATGAATTTGTTTGGTGGAGTATACTACAAACAGCACACACGGCAGTAGCATGTCTCAAACAGAAAGTAACAACTCAAAGTAACAGAGAACCTGGTTCTGTCCATTTGTGGCAAGAGAATAACTGATATTTTTACACTTTAAATAAATAGGTAAATCAAACTAAAGGCTACCACACACTACAGGACCATTTTGGTTACCATTTGATTCTCTCCGAATTCAGAGAGGCATGACCCAACTTTGTGTCTCCGTGTGCGATTTTGCAGCCGCTGCACTCCTCGTGTGTGTGGTGTGTTAATGTGACCTGAGCTGCTCTGTCAGATCATAACCACCAAACATCAGCAACGCTACAGTAACAGTCAATAAAAGCACCGCGGGCAGACGGAGTAATGGAGAAACTCAGGATATCGTGAAAATAATGATTACTCACTTCTTGTAAAGTGGTACATTTCAAGGACAGCATCTTATCCACAGAAACTGTCCTCCACAAATAGTGTCTGTTTACATCCAGGCAGTGTACAGATTGAGGTAAAGCTGCAGAACAACAGTAGTAACTCTACTTTCTGTGTAATTATCGCCAAACTTTTTGCTTTAAAAACGTACCTGAAGTATTGCACTACATTTTCAGTCTTAAAATCATTTAAGACTGAACAATCTTGTAGTGTGTGGTGGCCTTAAGGCATGTGGTGACAGAAATGGTGCAGAATCATCATCAGAATCATAAACTGCATATATGACACGTAAGGTACAGATAAGCAAGCGCTCCCCATCTGAGCAGGTTGAGGTTTGTCTGAATGTGCAAATTTGTATTGTATTGTAATTTCAAAATGTTCATTTCTGCAAAATGCTTTTTATTCGATGTTAAAACCTGTTTATTGCAGCTTATATTTTTATCACCAGATGTCGCCAAACCTTCCTTGTGTGTTTTTTCTCACTTACCCACAGCCATCATGTAGTCCCAGCGGTCGAGGTAGCAGAGATTGAAGCCCTGCCCGTCGGAAGTGGTGGTGGGCACGTACACAGGGATGTTCCTGTCCCGGTTCTGGAGGATGCCCACAGTCCACGCGCAGAGGAACCAGCTCACTGTCATCAGCATCACAGCCAGAATACGCATCAGATGTAGACTGGACATGTATGGCACTCTCTGGGCGGTACGCGACAAGAACACCTTCAAAACACTGTAAAGAAAAGTCAATATCTTTATTGATTTTTTATTTACTTTTGGGTGCTTCATATTTTGCTTTATTTAGCTTTTTATTCATGTCAAAACTAGCTAAGGTTTTCTGTCTCAAATTTTCAGTGCCTCTGGGGTTAGCCAGAATGATCTTGAGCTAGTCTTGAAGGATATTAACTATTCTGCATGTTTTGATATGTTGAGGAAACATGAATTAACCTACCTAGACACTGGGAGAAACATGCAAACTCCACATAGAGGCCCTGGTGATATGGGAGTTGAACACTGGACTTTCTGCTGACATAATTACACTGCGTGATCTGGGTAAGATTCAAACTACATCACTCTCATTTCATGTTTTTACGATTCTTTTATCAGAACAATAACATGCAAGGTGAGTATTTTCACAAAATAAATACATTAAGGGTAGTCTTTCACAGGGTGTCCCAGCGCCAGACTTTCACCGGGGACTTATGCAACTACTCTACACCATTGTCTCCAACTGAAGACTGACACCTCACATCCTTCCCATTTTGACATCCATCCAGTGTCATTCAGGATATTTGCTGTTGTGGTATATTCCACAGATCTGACATAAAGCTCACCGGTACATTTTGAGAGTGACAGTGCCATAGACAATGGAGAATCCCAACATTCGGACCCAGCGCAGGAGGATGCACCTGAATGTACTGGGTCTGAAGTACATGATGAAAACCTGTAGTGAAAAAGAAGGCAATAAACAGTTTTGAAGTTTTTAAAACAACTTTTCCCATCACATGTTTAGCCATCGCACATTGTCCATGCATCATATTGTCTAACCTAAGAACATTAGCAGGGTTAGACCTGGTTGATACTGGGATGTGAAACTACTGCGAATACCAGATGCAATACCCAAATGTTGACTGATTCCCACTTGGACCAGTTAGAAGTGTGTTAGTGTGCCCTTG
The DNA here is from genome assembly GCA_000787155.1 of Scartelaos histophorus. Taxonomy (NCBI): domain Eukaryota; kingdom Metazoa; phylum Chordata; class Actinopteri; order Gobiiformes; family Gobiidae; genus Scartelaos; species Scartelaos histophorus. Next base: position 14,459 of record JACN01064699.1, read on the forward strand.
GGCAAAACACTTCACCCAAACTGAGTATATTTGAATGCCATGTGAGCATTTGTGGTCTGAGGAGTTGATGGCACAGATTGGTAGCATTGCTCCATTAGTCTATCTTATGGCACCGGTGGCAATACTAACTTGCTAACTCAGAGTATTTAGTGGGCAAGTGAACCCTATAAATCCAAAGCATTATTATCAGTTGTATTATTTATGTCAAACTGACTAATCTAACTGCACAGAAAAACAATAATATTTCTTCCCTAGTTCCTACCTATTGTTATCTGTCTGTTGCCATGGGCACATCTCATCCAGCTACATATTCATATCTCAGGCAATTTATTTAAATATACTTTCTCTCCCTACATCTAACTAATTTCAGCTCCAACACTCCTCCCTCCTCTTTGGTACCACCATTTATTACTCCAGGAAGAGATATTTTTGCACACACTATAAAATCTAAATATTGATTAGCAAATACTTTATCTGGTGATCCTGTCATTTAAAGGTCCTTTATTACATAAAACTGACTCTTGTGAGCCTTAAGCCATGTTATTACCTAAACATCCCTGGACTTGTATTTTATTTCATTCACACGATTGAGTAATTCCACATTATTAGTCTGTCTAGTCTGTCTCGAAAGCTCAAAATGCTCTGTTCCATCTTGTGATGTTATGAAGCACCATATTTCAAGTTAACAGCTACCTTTTACCTTTTCAGTAGAGATTGTCAAATCCAGTGCTGAAGTTATCAGATTTATTCTAGTGAAGGTGTATGGAGCTTAAAAACAATGGAGCAATTCATATATTAACACATGTTTGGTATCAGTATTGAAAGACATTTTATTTGGTTTTTGCAAAGAAGAAATAAAATCAGATCTAAAATCTAGTTGGAATAATATAATATAATATAATAATAATAAATCTGGAATAATAACTATGTTTTCCCACTGTAATCACATATAGAACAGGTGTTTGGGCTCTAGACATAAAGGTGATGGTTCTGAAGTTGTGGCCTTTAAATAAAATGGACTCACAGATAACAAGAGCACTGACCTTTCCTCAGAAGTTTCAAATATTTTGGGTGAAACCAAAATGACTTCTAAAAGGTAAAATGAACTTGATACATAAACTCAGGGGTGGAAAGTAACTAATTACAACTTCTCACATTTCTGTAACTGAGTACATTTTTGTGGTAATTGTGCTTTAAACATGCACTTGAACTTGTACCTGAGTTCCATCCATGTAATTTTAATTAGCTACATTTTATAGGACTTACTGTGTACAAGGCCCAATTGCACAGTTGTCTCAACTCTGTCTCTGCTCCTTTACAAAACAATACTTCATCGTCTGCTCTGATTGGACAGCGCTAAGAGAGTATGCAAATTACAGTTGTGTTTTCTTTTTGTTTGTTTTTTTTTGGCAGAATGCAGTTTAAAACTTCACTAGGTATTAACGCAACTCAGCTTTTTTTTTTTTAAGTCTAAAATGAACGTGTGTAAATAATAACAAGTAATAATAACAAGTAGAATAAATTCTTCATACTTTCAAGTACAAATGTGGCAGCATGTGTACTTGTAATTGTATATTTGAAGTCAAGTAGTACTTTTACTTGCAATTTTTGACTATTCTTTCCACCTCTGTATATTATAGGATGTATAATGTCAGCTTTGTATCTGATCGTGTATATAGTAAGAGAAACCGTTTATTTAGAGAGTAAAGCAAATGTAGCTCTGTCAGGTGCTGTTTGGCAACAAATCTGAAAGATGGGTGTTTGATTCAACATTTGCATCACTGGGCAAGACATGTCCCCTAACTGTATGAATGTATGGTACTGTGGTGGTACAGTGGTAGTGGTTAGCCCATAGACAGTATAAAAAAAGGTCGAGATACTAGTAGTTAGAGGGGCAAATTTGGACCCAGGCTCCATGTTATAAATAAAATTTCTTTGACAGACAAAACTGTAGAAAAAACAAATATACACCAGGGTCATGTACAGCGGCTTAATATGAAGATTTCAAGACCAAAATGACGGGGCTCACAGCAGCGGTCAGAGAGAGAGGGGCGACAGTATTACAATGTAAGACAATGGGAGCAAGGGTCGGTAGGAGCTAGAAGAGCCTGCATGTGAACTTCCAGTTTAGAAAGCTGCAGGTAGGGCATGAGCTATGTCCATTTGTATATACAGTCTATGGGCTAGCCCTGCCTGCTATTCTGGCTTACCAACTAAAAACATTTGCAAGACCAATAGTCCACCAACTGAATGGTTAAAGGGGAAAAAAGTGATATCTGATAATAATAGAAACAGGGGCATGACTGTGAAGTGAATAATGTAAAGTTAATATACAATCTCATATCATGACAATAAAATCTATGTCAATGGAGACAAATAGGTTGTACCACCAGGCCAAGATACAGGACAGATTTGTAAAGGAGGCAGGCATGCTCACAGTAGGAATGCATGCCAAAAAGTGATACTGCCTCACCTTAGGCCTACAACATTGTCCCAATTCAAAAAATATAATACTTTGTGAATTGTTATTTCATCAGTCCTCTGGGGAAAAAAAGCAGTAATAAGTGACAGAGGGTTAGTATGGTAATATGAAGCAGAGTATTATTGAACTAAACTTCTCATAATTGACTTCACACAACCTTCACACAGGAACACTGAGCTTCTCTCATCATTGTATAAGACGTCACCTTCATTTACCGCCTTCATAATTGGAAAAATTGATCTTTGCTCTGATTAATGATGTTATGAAAACCATTTGTGGCCCATTTATTCAGTGACAAACCGCTCACCTCGTTCAACTCGCTACAACTCGTCCATTATGAAGAAGTAATCAAGCACAGAGCAGTCGGCTGGAAGCGCCCCTAATCTAATCAATTCACTTTTTAGGGGAGAGGAAAATGTGCCTCATCATAAACGTACTGCCGGTAACATGAAAACAATAGATTAGAAATAACAGTAGTGAAGGGCGAGATCACTGAAATTTCTTTCAACCAAGTAATACAATGGTAAGTAAGTAATATCGATCCGATACTGATACCAATACATTTTGTATTAAAATGCATTAAAATGGCTTGATAATGAAGAATTTTACCTAGGCATCATTATTTTTCCTCCATACCAGCCTCAAATAATCTAAAAATTAAATAAAGGTACAGTAAACAATGCTATCTAAAAATTATATTTGATCAAAACAGCAATTTTGTTATTTTGTTCAGTTATTTTTGCAAGGTAATTTATATTTTTTGATACCTCAGCCAGCATATATATCCACTCATCTCTATAAAAGTCTTTGAATCCTCATTCAAACAAACTTCCCTCACACAAACCTCTCATCATAATGATTTGGCCTTTGAAAACACTCTCAAATGTGTACACTTCAAACCTTTCAAACTTTATACATTTTTCCAGATGCTCAAAAGTTGCTTCACAATTTCATCCATTATTCATTCTCTCCATACTCCACACTCTGTAGTAGTAATATAGTAGTAATAATAATGCATTGTATTTATATAGCTCTTTTCAAGACATGCAAAACATAATGAAGTGTACTGCTCCCAGACACAATGTTAATATGGCATTGTTTAAGAGCTGGGATAATTTTTTTAGGCATGGACACACAGTATGTAATCTTTCATGTAATAAAGAGCATATAGACAACAAAGTAGACTCACTGGGAAGTAGAGAAGTAGGGAACCGAAGAGAATTGTCTCTAACAGAAGCAAACCAGATGCTCGGATCCTCTGCAAAGACAAGAAAGTGTGTTTTTACAGTTTCTCAAATGTGGCATAGGATTTTGCAGGGAAAAATGTATTTAAAAGAAAAAACTCCAAAATGCACACAAAAAGGCAGAGCCATTATTCATTTAAAATGTAAAATAATATGTTTAGCAATAATAAACTGTATTTGTATTTTTTAAGTCTATAGTCACCATATTTCAACATTTATGAATCACAATATGAAGATATAACTAGGTATCAGATCACAATTTGATTTTAAACTCAGTATCATTCAGTCCTATTTTGAGATTCCAACATAAATGTGATTTTCAGAATGTGATTTTTTCATTTTCTTAAAACCACCAAATTTCTCTATTGATTTTATTTTATTTTAATAAGAAATACATAAAAGGACAAATTCCCAAATTTAGGACATGGTCATTTGCAGTTGTGACTAGACCCTGTATTACAACAACAATTAAAATTTTAACCTTAGTAATTTTAGCTTCCCTTGTATTAAAAACTATTGGCCTACAGATTGTTGTGATGTAAGTTGAAACCCAGTAGTAACATTAGTTTGAAAGTGATTACCTTGTTTCTCCTGTGCCTGTAGGCAGCCATCATACTGACGAATATTAGAACCATGAAGACTCCCTGAATGCCCAGCACAGCCGTCCGGAGCAGCCAGTCCTCCTGTACCCTGCAGGGGGAGCCGTCCTGACAGCGACCACAACCCGGGAAACAGGGCAGGCACACTGGCATGGAGGGGTAACAAGCATCACTGCTGTTCATTTGGAGGGCATCTGGAGTGAATACAAGATCATTCAGGTAAATGAGATAAAGAGAATCCAACAAAGTTCCAACAAAATCAACTTCAAGACTTATTTTTTTTTTTTTAAACACAAACCTAGTGCTCAAAACCGTAAAGAAAAAGTGAAAGATCAATATAAGCTCCAGTATGATTCCAAAACATTTATTCTAATAACACCACTTCTCCTGCCATTGTTTCCATGGCACCAACAGCAGAAAAGCAACATGACTGGCATCTGAGCTCAAGCAAACAATAATAAAAAGATAATAATAATAATA
>KN506420.1:5671-17672 GCA_000787155.1 Scartelaos histophorus
TGTTATACGGGAAGAGAATTCATTCCTAAGTATTTACACATGTGAAAAATAGTTTGTGTGTGACCGAATGTAATATTTCGATTTGTCTGTGACTTTCAGTAGCTTTTTTGTGATTTCCTCATGTGTGCACTAAAAGACATATGAAACAAAAAATGATCAATATGAACTGCACAAAAAGCATTTTACAGATACACAAATCTGTTTCAATACACACATTGGTTTGACACACACAGATTGGCAGTGCACAGCTGTAGGTTTGTGCACAGGGTCTCAGAAATCTGATTCACGAGAAAATGATGCATTCAGGGCCTTTCTCAAGTCACAAACAAATAACAAAAATATGGATATGACAAATGATGTTGCACACAAATCAATATACACTTGTGACTACATTAAGTCACACATAAACTGTTTTGAAAATATTTATGAATGGATTCTCTTCCCATAATGTGTAAAAGATGAAATGGCAAAGGAGAAATTCAATTTGTCAACTGGATAAAAGTTTATTTAGGTCGAGTACGTTTAGTAGTTCATCCAAGCTGCTTCTGACCCGAACTGAAGCAGCAGTTTGGATGAACAGTGAAGCATATTTGATTTTGATTGATTTTTTTGATCATTTCTCCTTTGCCACTCTTCCATAATATTAGGTCCTTGTTTGAATAATCACACTGCAAGTTTCTGTTGCCCTCTCAATCTGAAGCATTTGTTATATTTTGGTCATGAAAATGAATAGCCACACACGAGTTGATCCTGAAACTAGTATTGAAACTATACATTTGAACAAGTCGGTACTGGAAAAAAATAATAATACATCAGACAAAGTTGGACATTTCCATAACAGTTTTAGAGTTGTCTTACTCTGCAACACTGTAATATTAAAGGGCCTGCATCTAGAAAAATATGTCTTGTCCCAGTACAGACATATTGTATAAGCAGCTCTTGAGGTCAAAATATGACACTTGCAAAGCACTTTACTGTCCGATAATAAGGAAATGTGTTTTAGCATGCTAGTTGTTGTCATGCCAGAACAACTCCGCTCTCTGAAAGTTATAAAAAAGCACTGAAAAGTCATTGTGGTGAATAATGAGGATGCTCTGAATGCATAAGGTAAATAAGGAAGAACTTTAAACCGCCGCAAACTGTTTAAAGTGAACTATTTCAGTTTTTCACATTTTTAAGACAGCAAAAGTTAAGACTGTTAGGGCTGTGCGATACAATAACTACCAGGGTATGCATGTCACGATACGATATATTTCAATATGAGGACGATATATAGCCATTTATCAATACTTACTAATAACATAAGTACAGTATGTATTCATGAGCACAAAATTGTATGAAGCATAGTTTATTACATTTTTAAATCATGAGAATAGTGAATGTAACTATGGAATTTTTGTGGAAAATATGGTTTAAAATCTCAATACATCACTGAAGACATTTTTTTACACCCCTAATAAAAAAAAAAAAAAAAAAAATCACACATTTTGACAACAATTGCTATATTAGCCATTTTCGCTAGTTTCTCCCATCTAATTGATACAACAATATAACAAGTCCCATCATGTTCAAAGTGTCACCTGGACTACAGAAAGCCTCACGTCACCAACCTATTAGGAGCCTCTTAATTGCGAATGTTGACAAGGCAGCGGCTCGAACAATCACACAAGCCAGCTGCAAATAATTTACCTTTTTACGCGAACGGGGAAGCAAAATGTGCATTACCGCGAGCCGAAGCACTGTAATCAGAACAGACATCCATTCACCGAGCCCATGTACCTAATGTTTTCCTGTGTCATTTCCTGGTTTTAACAAGTCCATTTTCAGTTGAATAAATGTAGGGCAGGGTGATGTACCCGCCGCTAATGACCAGCTCCTCTTTGTCCTCAGAGATGTTTTAGTGGACGGCATTAAGCGCTTCACCGGCCTTTTCGATCCTGACTGAACATCAAAGTGGAAATGGCAGACACAATGCAAAACAAAGTCAGTCCAGACGGATGAAAATGTAGGACTGTTGCTATAGTGATTAACAATGTTCAATGTTTTAAAAGGAAAATAGAACGATTAGCTGGTACTTGACGTTTGGGGATGTGATGCCTTTTTTGTTCTGTGGTGTGACACGCCTTTGTAGCAAACATTTCACAAACATCACATCGCTGTTTTATGTAACTCTTTTAATTTTAAAGAATAATTTTTTAAACAATTAGAATTAGAATTAGTTTTTAGGAAATACAGCTGTCATTTGTGCATGTTCTAAATTTTTCAGAAAAGTTGGATTTTAACAAAAATAAATGTGTTCTGTGTCTTAAACCCTTAACCCCAGAGTTCTCCCTGTGCATAAATGACACATGAGCTTAATCAAGCTTTTGTGTAACTGTGGTTTTAAATCTGTCATTTTTCATGTCACACCACAGGACACTCTCTGGATTACAGCATTAAAATGTTTATATCTTTTTTAGATTTAAAGTAGGGGTCACCAACATGGAGCCTGGGGTTGCCCCCAAGGATCACATGTGTCGCCCCCAAGGACCACATGTGTCGCCCCCAAGGACCACATGTGTCACCCCCAAGGACCACATGTGTCGCCCGCAGGCCGGTTCTAAAAATAGCACAACTCACTAGTGAGCAACATCTAAAATTGAATTGTCTTCTGTTGCTGTTCTTTTTATAATCACCCTTGCATTGATTTAGTTTTAAAAATGACAATATTTTAAAAATATGGAGCCACATATTAAAACCACATGGCTCATTTGCATAAACTGCATGGTTCAGCTTCAGTTGGACTCAGTGGAATGTGAGTGTTCTTTCTGTGAGGGATGTTGTCCTGATTGTGAGTCTGTTCTGTGTGTTTATATACCTCGATTTCACTGGTAATAATTATTGTGACAAATCATTAACATGATCAGTGTCTAGACATAGATGATTATCATTAATCATTATTAATAATGTTTGAACGTAAAAGGTAAACTGAGCAAATGTGGTGTTTCCTATCAGAGCGTCTCCATGAAGCAGCTCTCAGCTTCAAACAGGTTGGTGACCCCTGATTTTAAGGAGCGATAAAGGTGGAGTTTTATGATGTATTATCCTGTACATGCTTCCCTTTATGCCAACACCTTTATGAACCGTGTCTGACACAAGAGAATCATTCTATAATGTTTTAGAGGAAAGTGTTAAAGTCACGCTGCAGGACTGTTTCAGTATGTAGTGTTAAAATACAAAGAAATGCAACGCAATTTCATTCCAAAAAATATCTCATTTATAGAATTCATATTTGTGCACAGTTGAGTGTAATTTTGGAGAAAGAAAAATATGATTTAGAAAGTCATTTAAAGTGATGTCAAAAATGGGCGTCACGTTAAGTATCCTCCTGCACTCTAAGTTGTAAAAAGTGGGCTTTATGTACAGTGGCTTCAGTGGTACCTGGTTTCAGAAATGCGATGTGCGAAGTAACCTCTTTATCTTAACAATGTTTCGAATGGGAAAAGTCCTTAAAACGTGGACTATAACAGGAAGCTGAGACGGCGAGGAGCTGAAGCGTGCCTGCTGCCTCAGTTCTTCAGACGTTTTGAACCACACTTCACCACGCATAGTACGGAGCAATGTGGACTTGAGGCAAGACTATTCCCCACAATGCATTTCACTGCCATGTTTTAAAATAGTGCAGCCCAACTTATTAGCTCGAGGCCCTCTGAAATGAGTTCTACACATCAATCTGGAACGGCTCTCGCTGCTCTCCGAACCAATTATCGTAACGTTCAAACAAATACTTCATGCTGATTGGTGGAAGCGTTACAACAGAGGAACAAGCCAGGAAATCGAACTTTAGTTAAATTCAGCGAAGAGAAAAGCACAGACATCTTCCCTTTCCACAAATGCACCAAGCGTTTACCATCTGCAAATCTAAAAAAAAGAAATAAATATGTAACTGTATTTCTGCTCAAATAGGCCGAAGTACATTTGTCAGTGCCATGTCAGCCATTCCCATTTCTGCATATTTTTTCTTGTCAAAACCTGCACGTTTGAACAATTAGAAAGAAATGAGATTACAGTTTATTATTTATTTCCATAACGTGATGACTACAGAAATCAGATTAGGGGCAGCGCCAGACATTTCTGGTTAGAGGAGCGATATGGGTGCCAACTTTGTCAATGTGGGTGCTCACTTGACATGTAAATACAGAGCAAGTGTAAATGTAGTTTTCCCCCAAATCTATATGGAATACTTTTTTATTCGATCTAATTTTGAGCATCTGTGGTTGCCATTTTGAACACTGTTAGCCGAGATTGGACGTGCTGTAAACTTCTTTGGGGTGCTACAGGGGGGCAGTGGCCATTCTAGGAGATGCTGAAACACAAAATAAAAGTTGCAGCTCTTAATCTGTTATTGACCAAGAAACCATTGTGTGTACAGTGATCCCTCGATCCATCGTTTAAAAATGAATCCGCATAATCAGCTTTATTTTTTTACAATTATTCTATATGTTTTAAGGCTGTAAAACCCTTTCATACACTTTTCTCAGACAGGAATGAACATTTTCTCACATTTCTCTCTTGTTTAAACACTCTCAAAGTTCAAACCTCTGTACTGCACTGATTTAAAAATAAGTAAAACTTTTTGGTGCTGTCGTCCTTTTGTTATTCTTCTCCTTTATGTAACAGACCGAAGATGTATTCCATAATGACGCTCTACAGTTGCATAAGTTTTACTTCCTAACCTCCTTCAACAGGTCCAGAAGTCCAACTTTTTGTGCGATGGTTTGCAACTTCCTCTGGCTTTTGGGTTTGACCGCAGGTGCCTTTGTTGGTGCAGAACGTTTTGTCGAAATTGTCGGTCTTGTCTGCGAGAAAACATACAGCTCTTCAGAGTCCGGCTTCTAGCAATCGAACATTTTTATAAATCTGTGAAACAGCAAGGCCGCGTTATATCGAGGGACGACTGTATAGCAAAACCTTTAGCTCTATAATACACAAGATTGCCTCTTAAGAGCTTTAAGCCATGTTAGAATGGTATTACCTTAGCAAAAATCTTACCTGGAGCAAGTGTTCAAGTCTTTTCTGTTTGAGGAAGAACTCTAGGAACCGAAATACGCAGGATTTTTGTGTTAAACATGTGTAAATGAAACAAAACACAACTCCAGGTCTGTTTGGGATGAGGAAACAACATGATAACATAGATCAGGAAGTAGAAAATCTGCAATTGAACATGCTTTTGGGCTTTTCATTCACATCTCATTCATGAATGAGTCTGCTCCAGCTCAGTGCCTGGTGAATAACCGTCTTTCACGATGGAACAGTGAGAGGAGAATAGAATGGCCTCGCACCTGCAGACAGCCTGCCAATCGCCATGTTTTTCATCCACTGTGCATGATCATTAGCGTGATCACAGCTAACAGGTGTCACTGGAAAATGTGGTCAAACTGCACCATTTTCATTCAAGCAAAAATAGCTCAGTGACGGTGGTTATTTTCTAATTTGATTCTAATTTGATCAAAGGTGCACTGTGTGATCTTTCTGGTGAAGTGCCCGTCCAATGCTTTCGCCTTGGAGATTGCTTTGTCTGGAATGTTTCACAGTGTGGCATTAAAGCTTTCAATATTCATGGAGACCAACTATGACCAAGCTGCAGGTCAGATCTGTGGAGAGGTGACCCTGCAAATCTCACAGTCAGGGTGCCTGTTTATGGGTCAATGACATATAAGGATTTTCAACATGCGAATTTTAAAATGTAGTTTCTATTGAACTTTTTCAAATATATACAATGTCAGATGCATAAATCTATTTTTTGACATTTATTTTAAGCATTTTTAGTGTTTTTATGTACATGAATTGGCTACAACCTTAAAACCGAGAATAACCTTTTTTTTTTTTTTTTTAATAAAACATCTCCCTCTAGGACCAATTTTCCAAATGCACAACATTTCTTTGCATTTTTACACAAATGTATATGCATATAGTGCCAAACAACTCCTACAGTGTGTTGAGGAGGTCTTCAAATCTTTAGTTTTTAAATGACAAAAAAAAAAAAAAAAAAAATGAACACAAATGGACAATATTTGTCTGAATATTATGGGGGAAATATCTATTCAAGAAATGTCATGTGGGACAACAAAACACTTCAGAACATATGCCAAAAAAGAAAGAAAACAAATTTGACTTGATTTAGAGTTATTTTAAATAAGTTTAAAAATCAGCAGTTAAGGGCAGACGGTCACAACATTTTTAACACTTTAAGTACAAAAAACGTGCAGAATAACTCAAGATTTCTGAAAAAATGATTTGGTTCCATAAAGGTCAGAGGTACTACAGGGATGTGGTGAACTATTATGAAATTTAAACTTTTTTAACTTAAAAAATTGCAACTGGACACAAGTCATGTCATTGACCACCTATTTTTGAGCTATAAAACCTCCTATAATTAAATAATTGCAAGGTAGAGTGATTTAATGTCCTATTGTGGAACATTCCAGGCAGAGCAATGGCATATCCATAGAAACAAGCAGGTGACAGACCCTCAACCAAAAAGTTGCATAGTGCCGTTTTAAGTCTGAAGCTCCAGTAAAGCCAGAAAATACATTTGTCAACTCTATTCATAAGATGGTTTAAGTTGCATAGGAAATGGTCACGTTTTTATACAGTGCTTTACATCGGGGAACCACTCACCCAATCACACACACATTCATACACCAGTGGACGCAGCGCATTTTTGAAGCTTTAGTTAGAGAACAGATTTTTTAGTTTCATCGAAGGAGCAGAAAAGAAAAAAAAAAAAACTGTTATTCCCCGCAGTTCACTTAAGCAAATTCTTATAATAAAATGACCCAACTCACAATCGTCACGGTTGGTTTGATTTAACGTCGACTGGGAAAAGGTACAGACTCAAACTGTCAAATGAACAGATTGAAACAGTCATTTGTAACATTAGCCATTAATCAGCTAAATTCTGGCAAAAAATGAAGCAAATCATAGATAAGAGACAATGAAGGGACTTGAATGTGAACGTTGGGAAAGTCTAATAAAAACTGCAAAAAACGGCACATAGGTTATAAGGAACGTGCAATCAAAAACTCAATATATTACCTATTCAACTCAGGGTAATACAATATTGGATCCATGCTACAGCTTAATTAAAAGGGCATACAAATCTGCGGCAGTCCAGCGTTTGGATCAGCCGACCATAATGTGGTGTACCTGCTGCCCTTCTATATTATCATGCTGCACAGGGAAAGGGTGCAGAGGGATGAAATCCAGGTGTGGGACTAGGATGAGTGTCCCGGCTCTCCCAGGATGCTCTGCTTGTACGGACTGGTCTGTTTTTTAGGAATCATCAGCCAGTAGTATAATATGCAGCTATGTCTCCTTTTGTGCTGAAAGTGTCATTCCTAAAAAACAGTATTCTTCTTTCCCAATAACAAGCCCTAGGTCACAAAGGAGCTGAAGAAAACGTTAAGATAGAAGAAAAACATCTTTAAAACGAAGGACTTAGAACTGAAATGAACTGAATAGTTGTTTTATCTTATATCTATTTGATTCAATTCATTATTGTGGTAAAAGTGCCAATTTATGGGAGTTTTATGAGTTGCCCCGGACTTGCCCCGGACTTTCTTTATTTCTTAAGCCATAACTAGGATGAAAGCTCAGTTGTGGTGAAATGTGGATACAATTCTCGTTCTTTTTTTTGCACATTTGTAAAGGAAGGTTAAGCTGTGGTTAAGTGTATTATTGAGCTGAATTGTATGTCTACTGTATGTCTGACACTGCTGCACAACTATTTCCCCTTGTGACAATAATAAAGTTGAAAGCTGAACATTGAATAGCCTTTAGAAAAAGTCAAAGAAAACTGCACATAGGTTGAAAAAAACAGAACGTAAAGGTCCAATATTTTCTGATCTGTTTTTATGTTATTTCCTCATCACAAACATATCTGGAGCTGTTTTTTTTTTTTTTTTTTCTTTTTCACATACACAAGCACACAAATATTTAAGCCAAGTTTTTCTCTCAAACTGAAAACACTGTGTTCCACCTTGTGATGCCCTGTGGTAATACAGGGAGTGCTCCACTGTGTTTTAAACTCCATACACCTTCACTAGAATCATTTGGATAATTTCAGCCCTGGAATTGCCAATCGCTACTGACATAAAGGTAAAAGAAGCTGTTAACTTAAAAACTACCACTGAAGAGAGGCTCATTACATTCATTTTGGAGATATCGATGGACAAATAATAAAGGATTACTCAAACAAAACAACTCCAGGTCTGTTTTTGAGAAGGTAACTATTCTAACAGGCCTTAAATCTCACCAGAGTCAATTTTGCGTAGCACAGGACCTTTAAACGCAGTGGAGTGTTTATCTGCATATCGTGACTTATAGGTCTCCCGATGGTGCGCGGCCTGTGGTTATTTTTGCTCTCTTATTTATTTCTTTTAGGTGATGGATGTTGATTGAAAGTGTTTGAGCCTTTAGTGGTGTCTTTTCTGTGACCGCCTGTCTCAAGATGCATTTCTCCCATGGGACACAATAAAGAATGATCCCAACTTAAATCGTGCGGCAAAAAAAGAAGTGTGCTGTCCAACGTGGAAAGAGTTACACTCAAACCAATGAAGCACATACCTATATTTTACTGGTGCAACTTTTCTGGTGAAGGCTCCGTCAAATGCTTTTCTCCGTGGAGATGTTATTGCTTTGTCTGGAATGTTTTGGAGTATGGTATTAAACTTTTCTATCTGCATGTAGTTACAGGACCCCGCTCACTGTCAAAATGTCTGTTTTTCTAGGTATTTTTGAGCTATAAAACCACCTGCAATTGAATAAATGTAAGTTAGAGTTGTTTATGTCATACCGTAGAACATTCCAAAAAGAGTAATGTCAAGCAAGTAATGGACCCCCAATCAAAAAGTTACATAGTGCACCTTTAACCTTTTCTTGTTGCTATGGAGATATTATTGCGTTATCTGGGATGTTTTACAGCAAGGCGTTATACTTATTCACCTTGTATTTAGTCATGGCATTCATACATATGTTTTATTGCTGCAAAACACATTGAAAAACATGCTTTGTCACTTGAATGGGACTTCGCTCCACAGATCTGACGTGTAACGTGGCTTAAAGGCGCCACCCATTTGTTACTATGGAGATAGATTTGTTTAATGCTATGGAATATTCCATGTGAAGAGAAAAATGGAGCATACAGGGAGAAAATATAAAATAATGAATGGGGTAAATTTATTAATTGAATACTGAATGAATGAATATTATAATCTAACTGAAAAAAATAAATAAATACAAATAAAACAATAACAAATATAATAATACAATAATCCCTCCTGTGGGCTCACCACCTGCAGAGGGGTTCATAGGGTCTGGGTCTGGTGCATAGAGTAGTGGGCAGTGCTGCCCCCGCGACCCAGCCGGATTAAGCGGGAGAAGATGGATGGATGGATGGATAATACAATAATAACAAATATAATAATACAAAATAATAATAATAACAAAGGTGAATACAATACTAAAAAAGCAATGACAAAAATAATAGCAACTTTTTTCTTAGAATTCATATAAACGTCCTGTATGACTCTTCACTCACAGCTCCTTTTACCTTTAGTTCATTAGAGATTGGTAATTCCACAGCTGAAATTATCCAAACTTCCTGTATTACAACATGACATCACAAGGTGGAACAAAGTGTTTTAAGTGTGTGAGTTAAACATGTACAGGTAAAGTGTGTTTGTGATTCAGAAACAACATTATGGCTTAGATAGAAGCCTGATATTTCCCTTTAATGGCTTTGTGACAGTGATGGAGCATTAATTCAATATAGGCAGGAGTTAAATAAGGATTATTTTTATAGAGCAATCATAAGACATCTCAGTGCTTCGACTAACATTGTCAAACTTGAACCGTCTTCGTCTCCCTGTCACTTCCAGTGTTCGCATCTTGTCAAAGCTCTTAATTAATACTGTGACAGGAACGCCGAGCAGGGGGAGTGTAATTTTAATAAGAGTGACATTAAGCGAGTGCGACAGAGGAAGTGAGGAAGAGTCACGGTAATGTGGAATAAAGTGTGCTTCCTGTTGATGTCTCAGCGGGAGAGCGGGCTATTCATGAGGATGATGTCAAACTGATGTGTACGGCAGTGTCAAAGAAAAGCAGTTTCTCTTAACAAGTCTGTTGGAGCAAATAAAAGAGTTTAACACACGGGGAAGATTATGGCCAAGAAACACAACTGCTGATTCGAGGGAACTAACCAGGTAATTGATGAAATGCCAATTATGAATGTAAATAAAAATGAGTTTTTAGCTCAGGCAGTCCTAGGCTTGAGCGGGAGTAGCCGCTCAGCCCCCATGCCCGCACAATAGCCGAGTTACTCACTTTCCACAGCAAGAAGTTTCTGTGTTTGTGTTCCCAGGAAGTGTTGGGCAAGTTACTTCAAAACTGTAATGTGTTATTTATTACTTATTACTGTCATTTCAAAGTAAACCGTTACATTGCAATATTAGTGTAAAATGTAAGGCGTTACACTACTATTGCATTACTTTTAAGTTACTCTCATCAAAATAACTGGAATATGGATTTGCCAATCTAAGGGCACGTTCACTCCACTATTATATTATATATTATTTATTGTTATTATTTCACATATAGACCCCAGTGTGTTCCTTTCACACCTGAAAATGGACTAAAAATGGTCCGAGTGACGTATATCCAAGACCCCTGCGCACAGCGGGTTCGACTGCACGTGGATTGGAGGCACCGTCTCCCCTGGGGGCCCCACGGAGCCCGTCACACCTGAACCGGGGCCCAGGGACCTATGTCCATCCTCTGCCCCTGACGCTCACGTATATTGAGCGTCAATATAACCCCGGGACTTTTGTGCTGCACAAGGACTGAACCAGGACTGAACCAGGACTGAACCTGGACTAAACCAGGTCTAAACCAGGACTAAACCAGAAATGAACCAGGACTAAACCAGGTCTAAACCAGGACAAAACCAGAACTACTCGAGCGAGAGAAGCCTGAGCTCCGCGGTAGAGATCTGCACAGGACAGAATCTTCAGCACCGCTCCCGCTGGTACTCGCACTGTGCAGTCCTACTCCCGCCCGCAAACCAGAACTACTCGAGCGAGAGAACCCTGAGCTCCGCGGTAGAGATCTGCACAGGACAGAATCTTCAGCACCGCTCCCGCTGGTACTCGCACTGTGCAGTCCTACTCCCGCCCGCAAAGAGCTTACAAAATGTGTCCCGCACCACAATGTTTTGTGTCGGGTTCCGAGGCCGATGTGGGTGGACGACGTACCCCTGCATACCACGCCCACTACACTCCTGGTTCTGATTTGATCGGACTTTTCGCCGCTGCTGATCTCGGGGTGATTTTAGTGAATTTAGTGGAAAAAACACCACTTCAATCCAGGTTTAAAATGCACTGTAACGCGTGTTACTGACATTTGTACCGAGTAAAATTACCATTTTTTTTTCCTCCTGTAATGCCTTACATTACTGCGCTACAGCAAAAAACAATGCATTACAGTAATTAGTTACTTTTATAGCGCGTTACTCCCAACACTGCCAGGTCACCCTGGCCTTTCTGTGGAGGTTGCATGTTTCTCTGGACACTCCAGTTTCCCCATCAACTCAAAACGTGCACCTTAGGTACAATCCTTTAGCTAAGGTAGTCCTAACCAAGCATAGCAACAAGATGACATAAATGGGTCACCAGGCATGGGATTTCATAAGCACTGCCTCTGAGGAGATGCCCCAGTGGCCTGAAGGATTGGTTAAATACAGAGGACAAATGTTCCTACAGGGAGAATAGTCTTTAATCATGATGTTATAATTTGGACATTTTTATTTGTAATATTCATTGAAAGGATTTAAAAGAAACAGGTCCACTGATTTATACTCAAACATTTTTTAAATGATTGACAAACCATGATCAATCAATATTTAATTAATACAGTTTTTTTTTTCCAAGTTTTGTTTTTTTTTTTTTTTTAATCGGTCCTAAAT
>KN506420.1:28285-40255 GCA_000787155.1 Scartelaos histophorus
ACAAAAAAAAAAAAAAAAAAAATCTTGGTTGACATCTTACAGTACACACAAAATTTATTTGTGGTTTTGTTTTTTTTTGTTTTTTTAATTCCCACTTTCCCCTACCCTTGTGTTAAAAGTGCACTATGTTATTGGCGCCGGTAACAGGTTTGTTTCAATAGATATGCCACTATTCTTCCTTCATTGTTCCACAGTATGGATAAATGTAAGATAAAGCTGTTTAATGGTATTTTGAGCAATAAAAACACAACACACAATAACTTTAAAAAGAAAAATACCGTATTTTTCGGGCTATAAAGGTCACCGGATTATAAGGCGCAGTATCAAATAATAAGTCAGTTGTGTCATTGTCCACACATAAGGAGCATCAGATTATAAGGCGCAATAAGAGAAACAAAACGTGTGTCGGAAAAATCGAACTTTATTCATGTAATTTACAATAACTCTCAGTTGTAGCTAACACAAAAATACAAGTTTAACAGTTGGTGATTTGGGCATCAAACATGCCCGGATCCCTCTCCACATTGTTCAGTTTTAACACTAAAATACAAAAGCTGAAATCTGCATGGTGCATGTCTCTTAACAGGTGCATTTTGGGTCCTTGTACAGCACACGGCAGAACTACCGGTATGTTGCACAGTCGCCCTATATGTGGCCAACATATTACTCCTCCTGACTCGTCGCCCTATATGTGGCCAACATATTACTCCTCCTGACTCGCCCACTAATACCTTATTAGACTAATGTGGACAACATATCAAATCGGGGAGGTTAGAAAACACAACCAAAGGTCACACATAAGGCCACTGTTGAGTTTTGAGAAAATGTAATGATTTTAGATGCAAAAAATACGGTAGGCATTTTGACAGTGAGGCGTCACTCTCCACAGATCTGACCTGTTACTTGGTCTGGTTTAGTTTCCGTGATGATAGAAAGGTTTAATGTCTATTAAAGCAACAACATTCCCATGGAGATAAGCATTTGACGGACGCTCCACCAGAAAAGTTACACAATGCCCCTTTACCACAAACAGCTTAAGAATAAAAATGTCTATAGATAGTAAAAACAAGTAAACAAAGAAAAGGTAAAAATATGATTAAAAATAAATTTAAAAAGCAAAAAAATAAAATAAAATAAATAAATATATGACAACTTTTCTGGAAGAGGAACAATGTGGAACATTCTAGACAAAGCAATAAGATTTCTACGGAAACAAGCAGGTGGCGGACCCTCCACTAGAAATGTTATCATCAAGTTCTCTCTGTTGGAAACAATGAATAGAAAATAGAAAGAAACAAAAATACATATTAAACAACATTCATTTTGTAGTGAAGGATTCAGAGGACATTTGGACACTGTTTTAAGGGCCCATATTACACTATTTTCAGATTAATGTTTCAGCCTAAATATGCAGGGTTTGTGTGTTAAACATGTGAATGCAACAAACTACAACTCCAGGTCTGTTTTTGATGAGGTAACAACATTATAACATGGCTTAAAACTTAGTCGATTTTGTTAATATTAACCTGTAACGTTTAGGTCAATATATATTACATTAGTCTTGCCGTTGTGGCCGATAGCAATGTGAATATTTTAAAAAGCCGTAATGAGTTGGTCTGTTTTTAATGTCCAACTATCCTAAAATAAAGGATTTTTGCATATTTTGTAATAATAAATGTCTGATATCTGTTTCTCTGACCTTGCTGTTTATGAATATTTAAAGGTGCTATATTTCGCAAAATGGACTCTTGAGGTACTCTTTATTATTAGTCTACATTTCCAAAGCTCAAAATTCTCTGCTTCACCTTATGATGTCATGAAGTTAACAGTTACATTTCACCTTAAGTTCAGGGGCATGGAGTTTAAAAACATAGTGAAGCACTTCCTCTATTATCACATGACATCACAAGTTGGAACAGAAATGCTTGATTTGTGTGTTAAACTCGTGTGAATGAAACAAAACACAACTTCAAGTCTGTTTGTGATTAAGAACATTATAACAGATGAAAGTGCATTATGTGCCCTTCAAAAGCAGTGAGTTTTGGCCATAGACTATATATAAATGGACAGAATTAGCCCGATAACCACTGCGTTACAAATAGAAAGTGACCGTGAGGCAAATCCGGCTCCATCGACTCCAGTTGACTTTAAACGTCGCCCCTCTCTCTGTAACCGCTGCTGTCAGATTCGTATTAACCCGCTCTACATTAAGCCTGAGTTTCTGTTTCATTGTTTTGTCCGTGAATAAATTCCTATTCTTATATGGAACTCGGCTCCAAATTCGCCCTTGTAACCGCTACCCTCAATGAGCTTCATTTTATTTTCATTTCATTTTTATTCATTTGAGCAACACGCCTGTATAAGGTACACTGAAGGATATGTACATGTTTGGGACCATTTCTGGTGCTCAGAAGGAGTAGGGTGAAGTTTTAAAAATCGTATCACGACGGGGAGCGCCGGCCATTATCATATATTTTGGAAATGCCCAGAACTTTCACAATTCTGGTCCCAGCTTAGGAGCAGTATTGAAAAAGTTTGCTCTATTACCTTACAGCATAATTTTGAGACCTTGTACCTTGGGATAAGCTTATAGAATATGAGAAAAAATATATTTATACTATACTACTGACTGCTGGAAAGAAGTGTATTAGAAGAAGATGGCTTAGTGATTAGGATTAATGTTGTCCATACCATTTATGTAATCGAAAAACTGACATTTTTTACAAGCCTTGACTTTGACAAATTTGACAATTATTGGAAAACTTGGAGAGTGTTTGTGGCCCCATTGAGATCAGACTTAATTTTTTTAACTGTTGAATTGTTATTCTTGTTATTATCAAGCTTTCTTTTTTTGTTCGTATTGTCCTTCCTCAGTTGTTTTACACTAACACGTTCCTGACATTTTATACTTACAAAAAAAATAAAAAATACTTTGAAATAAATGTAATGAGAATAAAAAATGCAAGGATTTTTTTTTCTTTTTTTTTTTTTTTTTTTTTTAATGGTCATACAAACTAATAATAATATTAAAGAAGGCACAAAAAAACTAATAATAATGATAAAGAAGGCACAAAAGTTTATCACAAATCATACAAAATAAACCACAAAGGGAAATTTCATTAGATCCCTTTGACTGTTGTTTTTTTAACAATACACACTATATTAACTACTGTTCCAGGCATAGAGTACAACAAAACAAGTCACTTCAAGTTCATGGAGTACTACATAACAAAGAGAGGGCAACCCGGGCGTACAGTACACCCGCTTTCACTTTGGGTTTGTCTATTTACAGATCACAGATTTAGCTCCACTTTGTCACATCCTTGAACAGAAAAGTGACCAAAGTTAAAGGCCATGGGCTCATTTGCTCAATTTTCCCCTTGTGTTTGAGCCAGATTTGTTTTACTCCAGTACTGACATATTCTGTTGATAAATTGCAGCTGACATCATTAAAATTCACTGCGGGTGCAAGGCTAACTGTAAGTACTGCTCTGTACTGTCTGAAGCTCCGTTACCCAAGTGAGACTTTAAAGGAGCATTGTTTACGTCCATTCTTTCCTGATGGAGGAAAGAAACAAAGGTATACGAAAACTGTACACAACAACTTGACAAACCTGATGTCAGTGAGATGCACCCTGATTGTGTTGGGTTAGCGCTCTGAAGGGGGAGTGACTTAATGGGTAGAAGAAACTCAGAGCGTCAAAAACGGAAGTGAAACATGTTAGCACGTTGTTTTCAGCAAATATAGCATTTTCAAAACAATAAAAGGTAACATGGTGATCTAAATATTGTATGTATTAGCAGTTAAAGGTTGTATATAGGTTTACGCTCGGCTCTTACACACTCCACAGACGTAAGACTGTTTACTAAACCAATGCAGCGGTTCTTAGCGACTTTTTTGAGCTGTAGCTTCCTCGCAGTTTGCACAAAGTTTGTGCAATGACAGGAATCCACTACCAGTTAGCTGCAAAAGAAAGTCAGTTTTTGAGGTCGCTGAAAGAAGAAGTGAAGGGGAAAAGGAGCAACGTTTTTGGCGTAAAGAGGAGGTGGGACCTGTCGGGGATGGGGGCTGGGTTCACGCATGCGCAGCATTTGAAAAAGGACAAACAGTCGCTGTACTTCTCCTTCTTTGGAAAATCCACTACACTACCTTTAATACCCTAAATCAGTTATGGGAACTTTAAAAAGCCCATATGATTTTCTGATCTATGTTACAATGTTTCCTCGCCAAAAATATGCCTGGAGTTTTGTTTCATTCGCACACGCTAATTTCTACTAAAAAAAGGAAAAAGGTAGTTGGTAACTTGAAAACTAGCACTGCATGACATCATAAGGTGGGACAGAGCATTTTGAGCATTGGAGTTGTAGACAAATAATAATAAACGATAAAGAATCACTCAAGCAAACACAATTCCAAGTATGTTTCTGATGACGGAACGTTATAACTCTACTTAAAGCTCACAAGAGTCGATTTTGCGCAACCACTGGCTTACATGGATCTTGCAACTTCACCCTACTACGCTTTTTTTTCTCTTCGGGTTGTCATGGAAACGAAAAGCTCTATATGAGACACGGTCAACAAAGAAGATGTCATGTATTTGCATTGGCCCGCTCATCGCTCACCAACACAAAACAACGCCACAAGTTACGAGATATATTGTACGGTCAACCATGATGCAATGTCCTTATCCCGGCTGCCAGCACTCCCGTTGTTATGGCGACGGGAAGCAGAGCATAAAGAGGTGACGATGTTCCGCGGTAATTCATTCACTGCTGACAGGTACGGGAAAAAAAGGAGAGAAGGATAAGGTTTTTAGCGATTTAACTTCAATTGACCACGGTTGTGTCTCGAAGCGAAATTTGGGGTAGACTGTGACAGCAATGCAGTTATTTCTTCCATTTCAGTCCCATGTGAAAAGCAGAAGCTGGTTGGGGGTCCGCTACTTACTTATTTCTATGAAGATGTCATTGCTCTGCCTGGAATGTTCCACAGTATGACATTAAACAGCTTTACCTTACTTGTATTCACCTACAGGCAGTTTTAAAGCTCAAAAATGCATTGAAAAACAGGCATTCTGACTGTGAGCACAGATCTGACCTCTAACTTGGTCTGGTTTGATTGCCATAATGATAAAAAGGTTTCGTACCATTATGCGAAATATTCAATAACGTCTCAATGGAGAAAAGCATTTGACAGACTGACAAAAAGTTACACAATGCACCTTTTAAAGAAGACTTATTGCACTTGTGTCTATGACATAGTTCAAAAATACGACAGCTGTGGATCATGATGTCACAAATGTACATTTTAAACCGCAAAACCGATTGAAAACTACTTAATAATAGAAGCAAGTCCTTTGATTTCTACGTTTGAAAACAAAGTGTCATGTAGCTGTCCGCACCTTCAGTGGTTAGCCGCACATCATGTTAGCAATTTTGTTTTTGTTGTTGTTGTTTTTTTTTACTTTTTCTTTTTTCCATGTCCAACCAAAATGACAGAATCTGACACGTAACACTGAGTGAGAAATACAAATGGAAAAGGAAGTGCAGACTAGGGCTGCACGATATATTGAAAAAATATCGTCATCGCGATAATGACACGTGCGATATCCACATCGCAAAGATGCGCGATATTTTTTAATTGTTTTATGTGTAAATCGTGAGTTTATTGCGTTCTGGAGTTCACAATTCCGACGCGCCCTTAAACGTAATGTTTTGCTAGCTAGAGCGAGCGCGTGGACTCGCAGTGCATGACGGGAAAACACTACAGTCACCATGGCGGGTAATGAAGAAGTCAGTGAAGACGACAACAGCCAACAACTTGTGCCTAAAAAGCACAGCAGCTCCGGAATTTGGGACTTTGGCTTCAGACGGGACGACGTGTCACAGACGCAAGTGCTGTGCAAGTCGTGCCGGAAAGTTATCGCAACGTCGAGAGGAAACACGACGAACTTACACAGCCACCTCGAACGCAACCACAGGGAGCTATACAGTGATTTTATTCAGTCAAAAACTTCAGCAACCAATGTTACGCAGGTACAGTCGCAAAAACATCTGTAATAAAGTTGTGGCCTACGGCTGTTCTCCTAACAAGTTTAATACTTTGCAGGAGCTTATTCTTAGTTTTCTAACCATGTGGAACACAGGTAAACGTCATAGAGGCAAACATGTGAATGTACCAAGCATTTTTTTTTAGGTTAAAAGAAAATATCGCAATAATATCGTTATCGCAATGCTTGACACCCGTATCGCATATCGCATTCATTTTCAATATCGTGCAGCCCTAGTGCAGACTCAATAAAGTCTTGAATTCAGGAGTATAAAGATTGCTTAAACATTCATGAATCACGTATGGAAAAAGTAAACAACTACAACATGGCTGTAAAAAAAGTTAAAAATGCAGAATTTTGCATGCTTATATAGAAGAGAATCTTTATGTGTTGCAACATCCAAGTACAAGAACAGCAGTACTAAAAACAGTCAGCATACAAGAATTTAACATTTAGATTAAAATTTGACGTACAGCAGTATGCACATTCTTGCTCTGCCAAGCCACTTTTACTTCTGACTACTACAAATTGATAGTTCTATGTTATTGTATGAGAATCAGGAAATGCACAGTTGTCATGCTATTTGCTGTTGAATGTATAAGGTAAGTGAAGTAATAACTTATAACCACTGTAAACTGTTTAAAATGAACTAGATCAGTTTTTAAGATAAAAAAATAAGAAGAAGGAGGTATAGCACCTTTTAACTCATCCTTCAGATCATTACAACATTGTCTGTCATCAAAAATGAATGGGTTTATGTAAAAATGTTTAAAGATATGAGCATCCAGTCAACAATGCACTCTTTGTGTGTGTGAATGGCTGTGCGGAGCATATAGAACTTATTAGCTGTCGGGATGTGCAGCCCTATGCAAAATCATACAACCAGAATTATAATGGCAGCGCCGGTGCCAACTTCTGGAATAAGGTCAATATGGAGAACAATAAATAAGGCAAAGTGTCTGCAGATATTGCACTGCTGGTGATTACTACAGACGGATGGCGTTCATTGTACGACAGCAGGTCGAGGAGTCTTAACTGCAAACACAGAGAAAAGTTTGGTTTTAACAGTTTTTAAATCTGCTGTTATTAAAGCAGACCTATTATGCAAATATTATGCAACTTTTCAGAGCTTTTAACCATGTTATAGTTTCCCCTTCTCATTTGCCTCTCGAAGTGGTGTTTGGAGTGATTCGTCCATGCTTGAGTAATCTTTAATCTCTTATTTTCCAGATGCCATATTGCTGAGTTCACCATTTCCTGCGCACACCAGCTGCTTTGTACTTGTTTTGTTCTCCTGTTGTATTTTCTTAATCAGTGACATGTCATTTTGGTACAAATTAAAAGAATGTTCTACACATCAGAGGTGCTGACTTTTTGTTGCGACGTCAGCTCTAATTGGACACCAGTTTTTTTAACGTGGATATCAGCGGACTTTTTTATTTTAAGTCATTTTACATGAATATTGCAATTTAAAAGGTCATAAGATCCACGAGCGTCATAGATTACAACTATATATCACAAACACAATATAGCTTATTGTTTAAAAGTGTTAATTGTTATAACGTTTTCTACCATACTTGTCTCTATAGAAATTATCATGTTGCCTATAACATTCATGGCATTAAACGTCTTGGATTTCAGTCCAATCCAGTTTATTTAGTGATTCATACAATTTAAAGTAGTGATTCATACAATTGAAAGATGTTCTAATGCTAAAAAGTGTGAAGGATTTTGAACTGAGAAAAAATGTTTGATTTGGAAGTAGGTCATAATCAGCCACCAAATACATTACTTTTATAAAAGAACTCCAAATATAAACGGTAAGCTGTAAGAATCTGTGCAAAGCTTCTCCCATAAACCTACGTTACCCATGCTCCCACACGACAATTCTCTAAAAATATATAAAAATATGATACAAAACTACACACTAGAACTTGATAAACCTGATGAGATGCGCTGTAGTTTCATCTGTGATAGCGCTCTGAAGGGTTAGCGACTTAGAGTGGAGAGCAAAGGGAGTGCATACACAAATTTTGCATTTTCAAAACAATAAGATGTAACATGGGGATCGAAATATGTTATGAGTTAGTAGTTAAGTAACTTAGTGGTTTATAAAGTTTCAGAAACAGATTTTAAATGAAAGATCGTGGAAAGCTGCTTAGCCCAAAGCAAATCCATGACAAAAATGAATGGGTAATTTAGTTAGGGAACCAGGTGGTGGGTGGTCACATAGCCGAGTCACCAATCCAACTCCTGACAGGTTTGAGCGAGCCCTGCCCAATCCAGATATTTAATAGAGCCAAGGGACAACTGCATTTGGTGATGTTTTTCCTGCTGTCGCCGTCTGTCAGCCTATTTCCTCCTAACCGCCTCTCAGGCCATTCATTAAAATCACTTTCTCCCCATCATCCTCCTACAATTACACTCCACCACAGTCTATCTCCTTTTCTGGGGGTTGAATAGGACTAGTTACCTGCTGGGGTCCATATTCAACACTAAAATACCAAGAAATGACTCTTGGTGGCATATGTTCGATCTATATTAGTAGAAATACAACCGCTTGTGGACATTGTGCATTGTAAACCCAGCAAAAGTGGTGGTGCATAACATGTTTTTATTGTTATAACATATGTATTTATTCTATTCTTTTTTTGTAGATTTGGTTTGGTTTTGATTTCAAACAAGAATTAACCTTGGGCAGCAAGAAGGATTCTCACCATATTTGTTCACAAACTCATGAAAATTTATATAGAAATGACTTGTACCTAGTTTCTGAAAAATTTCGAAAAATGTGTTCTCTTTGCAGACGATTCTGTGTTCAGGTGAGGACCTTCAAACGTTAGTGATTGAGACTACACGCAAAACAGGAAAATTAAAAGCGTGTCTATAGATATCATGAAAACAAAAGTAATGTTCTTTGGAAACAGTGAGATAAATGTGCGACTCAAAAGGTGTAACTCTTGATCACAAACATTGATCAAAATTGCAAAAGTTACAGCCTTGATGAACAAATCCAATTTTTTCCAAAATAAGAAAGCCCTGTATATAATCTACTGCACTATACTGAAATTTGGGGACCTGGTCAAATTTAAAACATGCCAAATCTTACTGAAAGCAAAACTCAAAGTGCTCCCAGATAACATTCCAAAACTTTTTTGCTCAAATGAACTCAAATACAACCTGGGAGAGTCAAATGCATTTTAAAAAACGATTCTCTTGAAGCACTCTCAAAAGCTTGTACTAACTCTGTGCACTTCAAAAAGCAATGTAAAAATCCAAATGTACAGAAACACCTAGAAGTCTAAACTATTACCTAAACAGTTTTAAGCTTTTCTTTATCATTAGCTTCATTTTTGACACCATCATAAACTTTTGTGTCTTCTTTATCGTTATTATTAGTTTGTAAAAAAATGGGGAAAAAAATCAGTATATTTTCATTCTCATTATTATTTATTTTGATCTGATCATAAACAATAAACTTTTGAGCCGTCTTTATCATTATTATTACTTTGTACTAGGGGTGTAACGGTACATGTACTCATACCAAACCGTTTTGGTACGGGACGTTCGGTTCAGTACAGGTCTGTGCACGAGTGAGTTTGCGCAATTTATGTGTATTTACATTCTGCCAGAACATGCAGCTCGGCTTCTCCAACACCATATATGCACAGAACAGACTCACCATGAGAACTCCTCCCTCTGCCACAGAAAGAGCACCAATAATCTGAGTCTGAGTGTCCTTTAGTCCCACAGAAGCTGATCGCATCAGAGCAAAAGGAGCAAGTGGTGTTTTTTTTTTTTTTTTTCAGCTTATAATTTATGCAAATTAGCCATGCGGTTTTAAGTTTTGTTTCTGTAGAAGGTAAACTAATGTGCGCAAAGCTGCATTAAACACATTAGAATATAAAACGGGCTGATGTGGCTCTTATGTGGGTTATATGCTGTAAAGCTGAGTTTATTTATGCAAAAGATTTTAATTAACAATCTGATGCAGTGTAAAACTTGTTTTTACAGTGTAAAAAAAGTTCTTATGTTCTCATGAAGTATGAATGGGCCTCGCTGGCTTTACTTTTTGAAAAGTTTGGTTTACAAGGAATTCATTTTTATAATATTTCATACATTTGTTGCTTATTTGAGAACATTTTATTTAAGTTACTAGTATTACCAAGGAGCACTTTGCATTAATTTTATTTTCCCCTTTGTATAATGTTAAAACAAATTGTTGTTTTAATAAATACACAAATAAACAACAGGCAAATGGTTTTGCAATTTTATTTTCCCCTTTGTATAATGTTAAAACAAATTGTTGTTTTAATAAATACACAAATAAACAACAGGCAAATGGTTTTGCATTTTGTTCCCAAACTGTACCGAAAATGAACCGAACCATGACCTCAAAACCGAGGTACCTACCGAACCGAGATTTTTGTGTACCGTTACACCCCTACTTTGTACGACCAGAAAGAAGACAAAAAATCTGTATATTTTCATTCTTATTATTATTTATTGTGGTTATAATTATAAATGATAATTTTTTGGGCCTTCTTAGTCATTAGTATCACTTTGTACAACCATAAACGAAAACAAAAAAATGTGTATATTTTCAGTCTCATAATTATTTATTTTGTTTGATTATATTTGATTATAAATGATAAAATTGTGTACCTTCTTTATTATTAATATTAGCTTGTACAGCATTAAAAGAAAATCAGTATAATTAAAATAAACATGGCCACACCGACAGACGATCTTCAGACTATTTTTGCATCAATACAGACTATTTTGTTGCTGAAATACGTGCAGAAGGTAAGGCTTTGGGGTTAAAAGTTTAAATAATTATCCAAAGTTGACAAAAAATGCATAATATAGATAGCAAAATACAACATGTACTTTCATCGTACACGGCTCCAAGATTTACACACCGTCCCCACAAATCGTGCGTTCTGTTGTCTTCGGCCCACCTCTTTATCTCCGAGCCCCATCCTTTCACTTACAATGCATCGTCTCTTCCCCCATTCAGAGTCATGTTAGCTTACCAGGCTGTAAAAGTCACATCGGCAGCTGTACAAACACCGATGACCCCCCCACTGTCAGTGTACCCAAGGAGACCCCCCGCTGTTCAATCACTTCTGCATTACCGCTATACTCAGTGGCTCCAATGCCGTCGCCATGGCACCCAAGTTGGGCCAAGAGGTGCAGGGGAGAGGGAATGTGAGGGGAAAAGGACCCGGGGAGGGATGATGGAATGACGATGGAAAGATGATGAAAAAGATTTTTTAAAAAGATGATGACAAAGTAGATGGTATATGGAAAAGAAAAGAAAAAAAAACTGCAGAAATTTGAATATTGCGTGGGAGATTGGTAGATGGGGGTAATGCATTATAATATTGACACACATTTTAAATTCATCGGGTTAAATTATGAACTGTACAGAAAAACTATTCTGATGAAGTCCCTGATTTTTAATTCTAAAGTCTGTCAGTTTGTGGTGGGTAGTGCTGGTATAAATTATATTCAAATCATATTCTTACATTCTTACATTTATTAAGTTTTAAATCACAATTCACTCTAAAAATCTATTATTCTTCCTACTTCACCTCATGTACGTAGGAGTTTTTGTTTATTACACTGCTGTCAATCAAAAGTTTAGACACACTTTTTTTATTTTAGTTTTTTCTTTATTTTCATGACACTGTAGTTTCTCAATGAAGCAATAAAACTTTTATTGGAGACTTATGGAATGTAATAAAAAAATACTCAAAATAACTAAAAAATGTTTTACATTTTTGAAATATGTACCCTTTTCTTTGATCATTGCTTTTGGCTTTTCTTGACCCTGACAAAGCACAGCTGTGAAGGAAGGCCATGGTTTGCAGCTCTGTCGACAATCCAGCTTTTTATTATCTCCGCCAAGGAGATT